>CBVK0101228316.1:0-16029 GCA_900067695.1 Picea abies
CTGGTGAAGAATCCCCATGTACAGATATTGAATTAATAGTAAAGCTTTGATTCAATTCTATGGATATGATTATCCTCTATGTGTTGTTGATATTATGTTGTTGTTTACTTGCTTCTTGTTATGATTTCATTGTATATGCTGCATATGTGATTTCATGGCAGATCAGAAATCTAGGAGAGAGGCGAGAATGAGTTTTAGTTGTTTCTCTGTCTGAGCCGTGAGATTCCTGCATAGAGTGCAGTTGAATACCTCCGCATAGAGTGCGTTGAGGAGGCTCTACAGTAAACTCTTATTCTCACCATCCAGAGTTGTGTTAGTTTATTCGAACCATGCAGGTGACGTGCAGGTTTGATTGAAGACTCAGAGGAAAGCCTGGGAAGAGGAGAACAGGAAAGCATTGATCCAATTCCATGGATGTCTTTATTCTCTGTGTGTTGTTANNNNGAAAGACGTGGGCGAAGTCTCTGAAGGAGTCAGAGTTGATAAAAGGCCAGGAGGGATAATCCCTTGTGATTTTCGGGAAAAAGGATCCCGGAAAAGTTTTGAACAAGGCGGAGATTGGAGCGGAAGAAATTCAAGAGGAAGAGAATCGACGACTTGAATTTCTGTGAAGGATCGCGAAGCCCCATGGATCGTTGGATCTGGGAGAAGGAGTGAAGGTCTTAGCCCTCAACCGCAGGTAGAACCATTTTCCATTTCATATCGACATATCGGAGTTGGTGAGTGCAAGAGTTGCATGCCCATCGAAATCGCGAGTCGCGATTTCCCGATTTAATCGGAGCCGTCGATAGTGACGCGGACAGGTGGCATGAGATCCCATGGAGTCGGGACTCGGCACTTCTTCATTTTCAAGGTTGAAGGAAACCTGGAGGAATAGCGAAGCTCCGAGTCACGAAGGGTCCCACGGAGATTTTGTGGAGTACAACATGTGGCATTGCGAATCGGCATTCGAGATTTTGAAAGGTGAGTGAATCGTGACCTTTCATATGCCAATTTCCCGATAGGGAAACCCCGACAAGGAGGTCATTCACCGTTGACATCGGGGATTGGGATTCGGAGTTTCAAAGTGCACGAGAAGTGTATACAGGGTTTGCGGTAGCGCAAACGCCGATTTCCCAAATTGCGAAGGAAAGATCGCCGAAGGAATCCTGTGGGTGACAAGAACTCCCGAGAGGAGTTGGAAGAGCATTATTGTTCTTCAGGCCGGGGTTAGTGAAGGTCCTAGTGAAAAGCGGCCGCCGTTGAGGGCAGGTTGCACCAGAGTGGTATCAGAGCGTGAGTATCTTTGCTTTCTGAAGTAGATATAGGAAAGACACCATGCCGCCGAGAAGAGAAAGGCAGTCACCTGATCGAGAAGACAGGGACGTGCGAAGAAGGGGTAGACCAGCAGGTAATGCTGAGATAGAAAGACAGATAAGAGATCTTCGAGTGAGGCTTGAGGAGATGGAAACTGCATAGAGGCATGGAGCTAGTGCAGGAGAGTTCAGCGATTCCGAAGTTGAAGAGGAAGCTAGACACGATGTTGAAGAGGTCATGACAGAAGATGCCTCGACAGAGAGGTTTATCAAAGCCATTTTGAGGATGAGCTCGAAGATGAAAATGGACATTCCCGTCTATGAGGGGAGTCTAAATGTTGTGGAGTTGCTGGATTGGATCCGAGCACTCGATACCTACTTTGATTATGAAGATATCGAAGAGGACAAGAAGGTGAGGCATGCTGTCACAAAGTTGAAAGGACATGGAGCCTTATAGTGGGATGAGCTGCAGGCAGATAGACGTTCCAAAGGAAAACATAAGATTAAGAGCTGGGATCGGATGATCGCCAAGATGAAAGCAAAGTTCATTCCGAGAGATTACTAGATCACCATGTTCAGGTGGATGCAAAACCTGAGACAGAAGCTGATGACGGTGAAAGAATACACCGAAGAATTCTATAGGCTCAACATTCAAGCTGGTCATCGAGAGAGTGATGATGAAAAGGTGGCGAGATACCTGAATGGTCTGAGGTATGACATTCAGGATGAGCTAAGCATGGTTACCATCCGAACAGTTGAGGATGCATACCAGATGGCTCTAAAATCCGAAGAGAAGTTGAGTCGTAAGTAGGGACAGCGAGGGCGAGGCAGAAGCCAGCCCAGAGGCAAGACCATTACCTAGGAGAGAATGCAGAAGCCCAAGGAGGATTGGGAGAGGCCTCAGGGTAAAGCTGAGAGGGGTGGTACCTCATTGCAGAGGCAGCCACAACCTGAACAAAGGCAGTAATACGCTAAGCCGAGGAGGCAGCATACTGAGCAGGGTAGCGGTTATGCTGATGCCAACGTAATTCCTCGTACCCGAGGCAGAGGACAGGGCAGAGGAGGAGTTGTCACATGTTTTACGTGTGGTAAATATGGACATAAAGCCATTGACTATCCAGACAGGAAGATGGACAGAGGAAAAGCTCACATCGCTGAGGCGCAGAGGCGTGATGTTGAATATGAGGACATTGGAAGTGGGAAGTCACTGACAGTGCATAAAATTCTCTTGAAGCCTGAGAAAGAGGTGGAGAACACAGCGCAAAGATGCAGACTGTTCCGGACGATTTGCAAGACCAAGGGCTAGAAATGCAAGGTCATAGTGGACAGCGGAAGCACCGACAATCTCGTTTCGACCGAGATGGTGGCGAAGCTGGAGCTGAAGACGAACAGACACCTGAGTCCATACAAAGTGTCATGGCTGCAGAAATAACACCAGGTATGTGTTACGAGACAATGCTTGGTTGAATTTAAGATGGGCGATTATAAAGATAAAATTCTATGTGATGTTATTCCCATGGATGTCTGTCATGTATTATTGGGTAGACCATGGCAGTATGATAGAAATGTTGTTCATGATGGGAGAATGAACACCTATACCTTGGAGAAGGATGGGAAATCACACACACTGCTACCGAGAAAAGATAAGGAAGTGAAGCCGGAAGTGAGCAGCAAGATTCTTCTCATGAGTGGGAAAGAGCTTCTCACAGAAATGGAGAAGAATGAAGATCCACAGTTCTTTGTTGTCAAGAAGCCGAGAATTGTCTTGACAAGCACAAGAGTGGACGACTTGCTTGAGGAGATTTAGGAACTGCTGGGAGAGTTTGTTGATATCATCGTGGATGAACTACCTCGTTCGTTGCCACCAATGCGAAGTGTGAGTCACCACATTGACCTCATACCTGGAGCAAGTTTTCCGAACAAGGCAGCGTACAGGTTGACACCTCAGGAGAACGAGGAGGTCAAAAGGTAGGTACAGGATCTGTTGGATAAACGACTGGTAAGGGAGAGTCTGAGTCCATGTGTCGTTCCAATGGTACTGAGTCCAAAGAAGGATGGAGGCTGGAGGATGTGTACAGACTCCAGGGCGATAAATAAGATCACCATCAGGTACAGATTTCCACTGCCACGAATGGATGACTTGATGGATTGCCTAAGTGGGGCAAATTATTTTTCGAAGATTGATCTCAAGAGCGGATATCATCAAATCTGGATGAGAGAGGGAGATGAGTGGAAAACAACATTCAAAACAAACGAGGGTTTGTACGAATGGTTGGTTATGCCGTTTGGGTTGACAAACGTGCCAAGCACTTTTATGAGGCTAATGAATGAAGTCCTGAGGGAATTCATTGGAAAATTTATGGTCGTATATCTGGATGACATACTGATATTCAGCAAGACAAAGGCTGAACACTTGAGGCATTTGGCCATTGTAATGAGAAGGCTACAGTAGGAGAAGCTGTTGATAAATTTGAAGAAATGCTTGTTCATGCAGACAGAACTCATTTATTTGGGTTTTGTAATCTCGGCGAATGAATTGAAGATGGATCCTGAGAAGGTGGGAGTGATCAGGAATTGGCCATCGCCGAGGAATGTTTTTGAGGTAAGGAGCTTTCATGGACTCGCTAGTTTCTACAGGAAATTTATTAGAAATTTTAGTGGGATTAGCGCAGCGATGATGGACACTGTGAAGAAGTGGCATAAGGTTTTTCATTGGACAGCAGAGGCTAAAAGAAGCTTCAATCTGTTGAAGCGAAAAATAATGGAGCAACCAATTCTGGTGTTGCCCGATTTTCAGAAGACCTTCCAGGTGAAGTGTGATGCCAGTGGATATGCTGTTGGAGGGGTCTTGAGTCAGGATGACAGACCTGTAGCATATTACAGTGAGAAGCTAGATGATGCGAAGCTGAAATACTCTACCTATGACAAAGAGTTCCATGCCATCATACAGGCATTGAAGAAGTGGAGGCATTACTTGATACCCAGAGAGTTCATGTTGTACAGTGACAACCACGCATTGCAATTCATAAGTCAGCAGGAGAAGTTGAATCAAAAGAATGTGAAATGGGTAGAGTACATGAAAAATTTCACATTCGTGATAAAGAACATTTCGAGGACTGCTAATAAGGTGGCTGACGCCTTGAGCAGAAAATGTTTGTTGCTGCAGGAGTTCAGGGTCAAGACCTTGGGTTTTGAAAATCTGAAAGACATGTATGCTGGTGATGTTGATTTTGGAGAAGCTTATGAAGCAAATGAGAACCCAGTTCTCAGGGATAGGAGTCCGTGGATTGACTACATGATCCAGGATGGATTGCTATTCAAAGGCAATCAGTTGTGCATTCCCAATTTCTCTATGAGAGAGAATTTGGTGAAGGAAAAGCACAGCGGAGGCTTAGCAGGTCATTTTGGACATGACAAGACATTCGCGAAATTGAGCGAATCATATTACTGGCCTGGCATGCACACAGATGTAAAAATATTTGTTGATAGATGTAGGATATGTCAACATGCAAAGGGCCGAAAGCAGAATACAGGGTTATATCAGCCGTTACCTATACCTGAGAGGCCATGGGAGGCCATTAGCATGGACTTTGTGTTGGGTTTGCCGAGAACACAATGAGGAGTTGATTCCATCTTTGTTGTGATAGACAGTTTCTCGAAGATGGCACATTTTATGCCATGTCGTAAGACCAGTGATGCGACGCACATCGTGAATTTATTTTTCAAGGAAATTGTGCGATTGCATGGATTGCCGAGGAGCATAGTCTCAGATCGAGATACGAAGTTCATAGGTCATTTTGTGAGGATGCTATGGAGGAAGCTAGGGATTGACTTGGCATTCAGCTCAGCATACCATATGCAGACAGATGGACAGACCGAGGTAGTGAACAGAAGTCTTGGAGATTTATTGAGAAGCCTGGTGACGGAGCATCACAGCAGTTGGGATCAGATCTTACCACAGGCAGAATTCGCGTACAATGATTCGGTGAATCGGAGTACAGGTAAGAGCCCATTTCAAATTTTGTATGGAACACAGACGAGAGGAGTTTCTGAGCTCAGGGAGTCAGAACAGGCTGAGACTAGCAGTGCGAGGGCTGAAGAATTTGCTGAGGCAATGCAGGAACTTCACGCAGAGGTGAAGCAGCAACTGCAGAAGGTGAACCAGGAATACAAGCGCAGAGCCGATCAGAGAAAGAGGCAACTTCAGTTTGGAGTTGGGGACATGGTTCTGGCGCACTTGAGGAAGGAAAGGTTCCCAAGGGGAACATATAACAAGCTCAAGATGAAAAATATTGGACCATGCAAGATCCTGAAGAAATTCAGGGAAAATGCATATGATCTTGAGTTGCCAGAGGGCATCGGGATATCACCGATTTTTAATATTTCGGATTTATACCCCTACAGGGATGATGAGACAGGAGCTGGAGCTGAGGAACTAGTGGTCCAATGGCAGAAACAATTGCCAGTTGCACAGAAGCCCTAGATAGAGTGCATACTGGATAAAAGGGTAGGTAGGAAGACCAGGAGGAAGCAATATTTTGAATACCTGGTGAAGTGGAAGAACCACCCAGTGGAGGATGCCAGCTGGGAAATAGAACCAGTCATACAACAACAGGGTTACACCATGCAGGAGCTCATGGACAGGAGCCCATGAAATCTCTTGAGCCGAGGAGTATGATGCAGGAGCATCCACACTTAATCAAGCGAGCCAGCGCGTGGATAAAGAAATACAGTTGGGCAGTGCCAGCACATATATTTTTTTTGAATCACTTTGAAGATTGTTGCACCGCCATTTAAATGAAGGCATTCAAAGCGAGCACACTTGTATTGTAATATAGATAGGAAGGTATTTAATAGTTTTAATGCTGTTAGATAGGAATTAACTGTAGATTAGACAGCTTTGCTTTCGAGAGGGAAAACGGAATATAGGCACCCTCCTTTGTATTATTGTAATTCAATTCATTTAGAGATAGAGATTACCAGCATTAGCATTCAGGAGCAAGAAGAGAGAAACCCAGAGAACTGGTGAAGAATCCCCATGTACAGATATTGAATTAATAGTAAAGCTTTGAGTCAATTCCATGGCTGTGATTATCCTTTGTGTGTTGTTGATATTATGTTGTTGTTTACTTGCTTCTTGTTATGATTTCATTGTATATGCTGCATATGTGATTTCATGGCAGATCAGAAATCTGGAAGAGAGGCGAGAATGAGTTTCAGTTGTTTCTCTGTCTGAGCCGTGAGATTCATGCATAGAGTGCAGTTGAATTCCTCCGCATAGAGTGCGTTGAGGAGGTTCTATAGTAAACTCTTATTCTCACCATCCAGAGTTGTGTTAGTTTATTTGAACCATGCAGGTGACGTGCAGGTTTGATTGAAGACTCAGAGGCAAGCCTGGGAAGAGGAAAACAAGAAAGCATTGATCCAATTCCATGGATGTCTTTATTCTCTGTGTGTTGTTAGCATTATGCCTTTGCATATTTGCTTCTTGTTACGTATTCCTTTCATATGTTGCGTATGTGATTTTATGGAAGAATTGAAGTCTGAAGGTCTGTGAAGAAAGACGTGGGCGAAGTCTCTGAAGGAGTCAGAGTTGATAAAAGGCCAGAAGGGATAATCCCTTGTGATTTCCGGGAAAAAGGACCCCGAAGAAGTTTCGAACAAGGCGGATATTGGAGCGGAAGAAATTCAAGAGGAAGAGAATCGACAACTTGAATTTCTGTGAAGGATCGCGAAGTCCCGTGGATCGTCAGATCTGGGAGAAGGAGTGAAGGTCTTAGCCCTCAAGTGCAGGTAGAACCATTTTCCATTGCATATCGGCATATCAGAGTTGGCGAGTGCAAGAGTTGCATGCCCGTCGAAATCGTGAGTCGCAATTTCCTGATTTAATCGGAGCTGTTGATAGTGACGCAGATAGGTGGCACGAGATCCCGTGGAGTCGGGACTCGACACTTCTGCATTTTCAAGGTTGAAGGAAACCCGGAGGAATAGCGCTGCTCCGAGTCGCGAAGGGTCCCACAGAGATTTTGTGGAGTACAACACGTGGCATCGCGAATCGGCATTCGGGATTTTGAAAGGTGAGTGAATCATGACCTTTCATACACCGATTTCCCGAAAGGGAAACCCCGACAAGGAGGTCGTTGACCATTGACATCGGGGATCAGGATTCGGAGTTTCAAAGTGCACGAGAAGTGCATACAGGGTTCGCGGTAGCGCAAACGCCGATTTCCCGAATTGTGAAGGAAAGATCGCTGAAGGAATCCTATGGGTGACAAGAACTTCCGAGAGGATTTGGAAGAGCATTATTGTTCTTCGGGCCGGTGTTAGTGAAGGTCCTGGTGAAAAGTGGCCGCCGTTGAGGGCAGTTTGTACCAAAAACACTAGTAGGATTCATCATAAGGAATTGAATGAGTTTACAGATAACAAGCTATTATGACTTGTTTCTTCTATAGGTTGAATTCATATTCCGACTTTTAGCACATGCACATGTTTCAAACTATCATATTCATCACGTTGGACAAATTGATCAAAGGTTGCAATGTCACAATAAAAGTCTAATATTCAACTTTTAACCCCTCTTTACATGCATCAAATTTAAAAGGAAACAAATAGCTTTGATAAAGGAAGGATTTAATCATCTAAAATGTTTCCAGATGAAGCATATGAATAAATATATATTCATAGTTGCAATGAGCATTTGTATTCACATTCGATAACTATATCATGTATATATCCTATGAGAAAGGATGTTTCTAACACTCCAACATCCATAGCATAAAATCCCTATAGAAAGAGATCTCAAATTAAAATTCAAACTACTAAAGAAGAAAGCTCAAACTTATCATGGCCTAGGGTTAATATCCATTGATCAAAGTTCATTAGTATTAATAGAACCTGCACATGTAGGAAAGCTTTAACAACCCAAACAATTACTAAGTAAAATAATTTTACAACCAATGGAAACTTACCCCAAACATCATCAAATTGAGGTTGAAAACATAACCAAGATATTTTGATTGGGGTCAAAGGATTTAATAAATGAAACGTTGGGAGATAAGTATGGTGTGGCTTTCATTTTCCATTGATAATAAAAGAAAAAATGGGGAATTTGACCATGGTTTACCTCCATGAAATTAGCAAATGGGAAAATTGAAATGCTAGGTTAAGGTATTAAATATTCAAACCCTATCCCATGGTAATGCAATCCAAAACACTAGTTAAATAAATACAAAATTATGGGAAACTTGCATGCCAAAGTAAATATGAATAAGGTCAAAATTTGATGACTACAATTAGCAAGGGAAATTCAAGCTCATGAAAACCCAACCACCATTTCTCAAGCAATTAAAAATGAAATGAAGGCATTAAGGACGATTTGAATAGGATATAGGTTACCTATTTCCTTTTTACATGTGAGGTTGATGGTTGAGATACATTGATGTCAATCTATACTCTCCAAAATACACCCATCAAACCACACAATGCTACCCAAAATATCATACTACCTCAACCAACCACCACAATTGAATGAAGACTCAAGTTAAGTAGTGAAACTTTTCTCATCTAAATAAACACATTTAAGAATATAAATTGAATTCAACACTCCAACTACAACAATCAAGGACACTTACACTGATAAATTGGAAATAATCGCATTAGGAAAGATATATATTACTTGTCAAAGTTGGCATTGAAAAATCTTGTAGAGTGCATGGTATGAGGTAAACCAAGCATACATTTAAGAATATAAATTGAATTCATCACTCCAACTACCACAATCAAGGACACTTACACTTATATATTGGAAATAATTGCATTCAAAAGTAAGACTATATATTACTTGTAAAAGTTGGCATTGGACAAGCCACTTATAGAGTGCATGTTATGAGGTGAATCAAACATTGAGACAGAGTATGAAACTGGATGGAAATGTAAATGTTTTTCCTTTAGATCCTCAATTATTGTATATATGAGGATGACTATGATTCATTTCTCCAAATCATTGTTTCAAAACCACATACTGTTAAATTTTTTTCATCGAATTTCTTTTTCCAATGTCCATAACTTTTCAATTACAAAAACTAATATAAAATTTGGATAGTGATCCCCTTTATGTAGAAAAAAAAATCATTTTAAAAATTCTTTGCAATGGTGTTTTCTACTGATTAGTTTCCATATTGTGTTTAAGCATGAAAACATGCTTCTAAGGCTTAGAGTCATTTTGTTAACATACAAACCATACTGGTCTTATAAAAATTCTTTGCAATGGTGTTTTCTACTAATTGGTTTCCATATTGTGTTTAAGCATGAGAACATGCTTCTAAGGCTTAGAGTCATTTTGTTAACATACAAACCATACTGGTCTTATTGTAAGTCATCAAACTCAACTTCATCTAGGATATAAGAAGAATCGAAGACACATAAATGTTATAAACATCCATACCATTACATTTACATTTTTCAAAATCTAATATATGCCATCATAATGAAAGGACTGATATAGAAATTGCATTTCACTTTTGTAAGCCAACCATTCACATTTATTTCTAGTAACATAACTGACCATAAATCAAATGACCATATGCCAAGTATGAATAATTCATCCAATAGCATAAATAACCAAACCATGAAAAGTTCATGTATAATAGTCAAACCATGCATCAATAAACTATAATGGATTCATCATTTTGATCTTAATACAGAGTAGGAGGATACCCTCTCACTCCTCCATAATCAACTTGTTGCAAATCCATTTAAAATAATAATATGTATTTATATTTGTATGAATTATTGTATTGTATTTGTTATGTTATTCGTTGAATTCAAGTAACAATATTTTAATTTTATATTTAAATGAATAATTGTATAATTGGAAGGAATTGTGACATTAATAATTCATGTGCATTATTATCAATTGAGGAAATCTTTTGATTATTAAGTATACGAGTTAATTTTATTAAAAATGTTGATTTCTTAATTTTATGTAAATAAAATTATATTTTACTAAAAATGTTAATTATATATATATATTTTATGTAAATGAAATTATATTAGTAATTTTGTTATGAATATTGATGTGTTTTTTCTTAAAATTTGTGCAGATGTTAATGTTAATTAGTAATGAAAATAATACAATGCTATTTATGATCATTATTCTTCCATGTTGAATATGTTTGGTGTTTTTGGGAAGCCAAGTTGGAATCACATTTAGGGTACTCTAAGATAAAAGGGAGAAAAAATTTTTAATGGAGTGCCCCAATAACCAATATGAGGAAAGTATGGGTATGCTACATCCCCCATCATTGCATATCTATTCTTCCTAGTCAATATAAATATCATAGAGGTAAGGTTCATCCCTCTCATGCTTGTCCATGGGAAAATATTTTCTTTTACTTGCTAGTATTTCTATCATTTCCACTATTTCTTCCAATTTACCTTACTATGATCAATGTAAGCTTCTCTTCTTCTCTTTCATTCATTACTACCCTTACAATAAGCCTTACTTATATTCCTTCCACCCTATGGAAAAGTTACAAAGATGATATAGGAGCCATTATTTGTCTCATAAGTACACATGAGGAAAATTATTGTATTGTTCATTAGTGAGCATTAAAATCGTTTCATGTTCCATGATTTCACATTATTCAAATGGTTATAATCATGCTCTCTAATACTTCAACATGATATCTCCAGAAGACATGTAAGTCAAAGTATTCTCTCTCTCTCTCTCTCTCTCTCTCTCTCTCTCTCTCTCTCTCTCTCTCTCTCTCACTCACACACATCTCTCTCTCTCTCTCTCTCTCTCTCTCTCTCTCTCTCTCTCTCTAACTCACACACAAAGATCCATGTCCCTCCCCCCCACACAAAGACCCATTCCCCCCACACATAAACATTTGTAGTTTATCTTTTTCCTACCTGCTTCTATGGTGGTGAGACTTTCTTTCTTTCCTCACTTTTTTGATGTATCTTTCATATATCACATCAATTTTTATCCTTCTTTTACATTCATATTCATTAATGACATTCCTATGTATACGCATGCTACATGTGTAGTTCTCCTTTACACTAGTATAGGAATTTGACATGTCTCGTTATTAGTGATAACAAGCTTAACATCGTTGCATGTTTATTCCCTCATTATATTAGGGTGCCACTATATTCACCTTGACCACCTCCCTATTTTCTCTTGCATCTTTTAATTTTGTTATTCGAGTTGGATTGTTTTCTCTTTTCCTTTTACCTTTTAATATTCTTAAAGGGATATATGTTTCTTTCCTACTCAATGAATCTAAACTCCAAACATTCAGAGTACATGTAATGTGTGGATTTCAATGTTTGTGATAGCCATACACATATCATTTCAGATATAATTTTCTGGAGTTTGTATCATGGATTATCCTTATGTTTATTGTCTTATGATTATAGCAAGGCCCTATAAATCACTCTAGTGATAACTAAAATGGTCCAAATCTCTCCCCTACAATTCCTTTACTATGGTTTAGACATGTGATTGTAGTCGATCATTTGATGTTTAGTAGTATGTTAAGGTCCTTATAGCATAGTATGCAATCTATTTTCCCTTTCGTTTCATATTTATCCCTAACAATGTCTTTAGAAATGTAATTTATGTCATAATCTCATTGAGTAGATGAATTTTACTCCTTATTCCTTGATTAGGCCTTCTATTAATTGAGGGTCCCTTTTTGGATATTCAAGCATCCATAATTTGGTAGAGCACACTCATTGAAGATTTTACATAGTCAAATTTCCCTTAGCCTTGAGTATTTTTTTGTGTCTTTTTAATGACTACACTGTTTGTCTATCATTCACCTATTGATAATTCTTCACACTTACTTGGGGAATAAAGGAACGTTTTGTCTATTCAGACCTTATTTTTTTGGCCATGACCATTGTGTTATGAATGGTTAAAACTCATGGATTAAAACTTATAAAAATATTGTGCTTCAAGTTGTGAGTGTAATGGATAGATACAACATTCATGCATTACATTCTATTTATTTACCCATGTTGCATATTGTAAAATGTCTTTAACTAATCTTTATAACATATCAAAACATTGTTAGATCTTTAGCTCACTTGTAATTTAGTGAACTCCTTCAACCTTCATCATTCTTGGTATTTCTTGGATCTTTTATCTCCATTAAACCTTCATGAAACGTTGGATAGGATAATTGGTAATTTCGAAGTGAGTTTCTTGGGTATTCCTTTGTTTCATGGTGGGATCCTCCCTAGTGATGTGATGGGGGTTAAAGGATTATTAGAGTTAGTAATATTATTGGTATGGTGTCTATTTAATGTATTGTCGACTCATATAGTATGTTAGTTTCTATTATATAAGGCCACTATGTAGCTATCATTCAATAAATGTAATATGGACCATTCAGTAATGTAAAGTCCACTAGGGGTTAGGGTTAGGGTTTTCTAGATAACAATAAATAAGGATGGATTCTTGTTTATATAGTATTTGAAGTATAATTATTGTATTGGATATTCATCTCATTCAGAGGTTGCCCCCTTGATGAGGCAACTCAAAGAGAGTTTAAGTTTCCATGAAAGGATTAGTGTATGATGTTACTAAACCTTGAGGGTTTTGAATTTGATAAAATAAAGAGACATTTCTATCATATTCTTGGTTATATTACTTGTGATTCATATTCAACATTAAGTATCATATCATTGGATCAATTAATTGCATCCTGTAGTGTTTTTTATCTATTCCTAGTCATCCTCTAATCAACCTTCATACCTAAAAGGAAGCTTCATCATGGAGTTTAGAGTAACTTGGAGTTAACCTTATGTAAATAGAACTTGGGTTATACACAACTTGATTTTATTTTATTTACTTATAGTTTTGTGTGTGGCTTCATTATTTCTTTTCTATTATTTTAGAGACAATGTATTCTTACTTTCTTTCATAGGAGGAGAGAAACATTATCAACACATAGATTAAGATTATCTTTTATAAAAAAACATATTAAGATTACCCTTCTTTGTTTCATATTATCTTTTTATAAAAAGACATCAAGTATATTTTATAAGATTAGATTAGTACCATTTCAAAACTACCTAAGTATTCCATCCACCCAAGAGAATAATGAATCCTAACATCCTTTGGAGTTTGTTCTAGAATGAAAAAAATTGAATAATGAATCTTTTTTTCAACTCTTCATAATTTTGTCAAGTTTAAAACTAAAAATATTCTTTGTTAAAACTAAAAATATTTGTGTTTGTTATTATACTTGTTGATAGAGAGATTATATTGTAATTTATTTTATTAGGTAAATGTGTTTTTCACTTTATTTTGTTGGTAATAGTTTACATATATTTATATTAAATAATTTGTTTGAAACATTATAAATTATAAATTGTTTTTTAAATTAAAAAAAAAATGTTTATTTTGTTGGTAATAGTTTATAAATTATTTTTTTAATTTTTAAAAATAATTCTTTTAAAACTTTGATAAAAAAAATTTAAACATTATAAATTATAAATTGTTTTTAAAATTTAAAAAAAAATAATTGTTTATTTTGTTGGTAATAGTTTATAAATTGTTTTTTTAATTTTTAAAAATAATTATTTTAAAACTTTAATTTGTGTTTATTGTTTATTATTTAAAATTTTGGTTGATATTTATTATTGATTTCACAATTTTCTCTTATTTTTTTCACACGAAAAAAAGGGTTTCATTATTATTTTTATTAGAATCAAATGAAATTTTTGTTACAAAAATGTGTCTTTCAAGAAGAAAATATGTTTTTTCTCCTTCTACTATATTTATCCATGAATTCATAAAATCACTTAAAGTGACAAATACTAAGTTTAACATGACTGTTGTGTCTAAGTAAAAACCTCACTATAAGATGTGTAATTTTTTGGATCTAACAATAGATCCATTGTCAAGGTATTCAAAAAATAGCCAGCCTAAAGAGTCGTTGAGTGCCTTTTTAGACAGGGTGTCCACTTCTTTATTGTATTGTCTATGGATGTGCATAAAATTTATGGTCTCGAAACCATTCTTTAAACATCTGATCTTGTCCTTCCAATGACTGAGATAAATAAGATCCAAGTTGGATTTTTCATTTATCCAATCAATGGTGACCTTGGAGTCACCTTCCACCATTAGATTTTTTATAGAGAGATGTGTGGAAGGTAATAGGCCTCCCCATAGTCCCATTAGCTAGGCTTTCATATTATTTCCTGTACCTCCAACACAATGTTCTTTGACAGTATGTATAAAGGAGATTTTGAGATAAATTCCTATGCCACACTTATTTTCTGCAGTTGCACCATCAAAGAAGCCAATTGGATTGTCATTAAGATAAGTTGGGTTTAGTAAAACATCCAATTTATCTTCTTCCACTTTGGTTGTGTGTTCTTTTATGAATAGAAGAATTTTATTGTGTATCAAAGGATCAAGTCTGCTCCCATTTTCGAACATAATTTTGTTCCTGAATTTTCATATGCCCCACATAATCAGAAAAGGAACATGTCTTAAATTTGGAAGTTTGAAGAGCCATAGTTTCAAGTTTTCTTCAATGGTGGAGCTCTTCCACTCGCTATCAATACTCGGTGTTGTAAGGACATCAACCCAAAAGTCTTATGAATTCTACAAAAAGATGTGTGGAAGTATCTTCATCTTTTAAACACGGGGTGCATATCGAAGGGCCAATGCCACCTCTTTTCTGATAGTTAATTCCAGTGAGGATGCAGTCCTTAATGCAAAGCCACATGAATCAAATCATTTTGACTAGAATCCTCTCATACCAAATTGCTTTGTTCCACCACTTCTTTCCATCTAGATTATTAACAAAAAGAATGGACTGATATGCTAGTTTGGCAGTAACCTTACCTGTCCTTCGATTCCATGACCAAATGAGTCTGTCAATTTCTGAATTTAGAATGATTCCACTGCTTCTTAGATTTGTGACCTAATTTTCCCATTCTACACCAATAGAATCGGTTAAACCCAATTGTAGAGAGTCCATCCACTGCTGACACGATCCAGTTGAGTTAGTTACTGCATCTTGTGCTAACAAAAATATGTGGTGATTGTTTAGGAACAACTGAAGTGACAAGGAAAGAATATATTTATCATTGCATCCGATGTAGGGGTCGTTTCATAGGACAACGCGTTGACCTATCCCTATCTCCTAGGCCAGCCATCGTTTAATGGTCAGTACTGAGTGCAAATTGTTTTTCCAGATAATGGAGGAACCTTGTGTGATATGAACACCAATGCACAACCAATAGACAATATCAACACCTTTTAGATATTACTTTCGTAGAATTGTATTCCAGAGACTTGTTTTAAAAAGACCTCTCCAACAAGACTTGGTGGTGAGTGATTGAGTGAACTAAGGCAGGTGTTTAATGCCCCATCCTCCAAACTATTTTGGCTTAGCTAGATTTTTCCATTTAGTGAGGTGAAAACCTGTGCCTTTCTTTCCTCCTTTCCATATGAATTTGGTGATCATAAGTTGTATACGTTGGAGCACAGAAGATGGTACTTTCGCCAAGCTGATCCAATATACTGGTATACTTTGTAAAATTCAAGTAACTAAGGTAAGAATACCTCCTAAAGAGATAAAGTGGTAGGTCCAGTTCCTGATCTCCTTATCAATCTTCTTGATTAACCACAACCAATCGTTTACTCTATAATTATTTGGTTTAAGTGGAAAACCAAGGTACTTCATCCCTTGATCGAGAGTTTCAA
>CBVK0101228319.1:0-22646 GCA_900067695.1 Picea abies
TATATATATATATATATTAGTGAGCTATATTTTCCTTATTTCGCATGCATTGTTTTATACTACTAAACACATAATAAATTGGAACAAACATGCAAAAACAACCGAGCATCTTCACACAGTTACTCAAACGCAACTAGAAACCCCCAGAGTATCAGATTCAATAGCCAAACCGTAGTTCAACAGTAGATATCCAGATCACCTGGATCAGGGATATTTCAAAATCAAGGTGATATTGGGTGTTGTATTCCCAAGTTGTAGCACTTGATTTTTTGGTTGGGTCAGGATTTTCCCAACCTACAACTTGTGCTATAACAGGGACACTTCATCATCTCTTCATTTTCCATCTCATTTCCCCTAGGGTCACCGGGATTCCCCTCTTGGGGTGATTACTTGATATCTAAATTGACGGGAATACCTATCTAAGGTGACAGTGGGTAGGTGTTCTCTTAGTTTTTTCCACATTGTGGTTTGGGTCTGGCTTTACCCAACCTACAACTTGCGTGATAAAAGTGCAAAACGAACTTCAAAAGATGTTGGCATCTGGTATCATTGCTCCAACAAGGCATTCATCTTGGTGTTCTAACTTAGTGGTGGTCAAAAAGAAGAATGGAGGGATAAGGTTGTGTATTGACTTCAAAAAATTGAACGTAACATGAATTAAAGACAACTACCCTCTCCCTAACATGGAAAGTTTGCTTCAAAGGGTCACAGGAACAAAAATCATGTCCATGTTAGATGGTTTTTCTATTTACAATCAAGTGTTGGTAAGTAAAGAAGATAAAAAAAAATACATTCACAACACCTTGGGGCACTTTTGGGTATTTAAGGATGCCTTTTGGCCTACTAAATGCAGGTGCCACTTTTCAGAGAGAAATGGATTTTGAATTTAAGGAAATGATGGGAAAAATCATTGAAATTTATCAGGATGACTTGACAGTATTCTCTAAAGATAGATCAATTCATGCAAGTCATCTCAAACAAGTATTTTAAAGATGTCGCAAGTATGGCATTTCACTTAATCCAGCCAAGTTAGTTTTGGGTGTTAATGAAGGAAAATTGTTGGGTCATATTATTGCAAAAGATGGGGTGAAGATAGATCTGAAGAGAGTTGAAGCTATCAAAATAATCCATTTACCCTAAACCAAGAAATCCCTCCAATCCTTCCTAGGTCAAATTAACTTTTTCAGAAGATTCATTCCAAACTTAGCTGAGACTATAAAGCCCATTCTAAAACTTTTAAAGAAAGATGTTAAGTTTGAATGGACGGATGAAGGAAGGAAAGCATTTAAAAGTAATAAGGATTCAATTGGAAGATATCCTATGCTAATTAGTCAAGATTACACTAAGGATTTTCAAATATTTTCCTTTGCTTTAGAAGACACAATTGCAGGGGTGTTGCTCCAAAAGAATAATGAAGGGCAAGAGAAACCCATTGCATTCATGAGTAAGGCATTGCATAGTTTTGAATTGAATTATACCATCATGGAAAAGCAGGCATGTGCCTTAATCAAATCTCTTATGTATTTTAGAGTTTATGCTGAGTATTCTAAAATTGTGGGGTATGTACCTCACTCAGCAGTAAAAGATATCTTGGCCCAACAGGATTGCTTAGGAGTAAGAGGAAAGTGGGTTCTAAAATTAAAGAATATGACTTAGAAATAAAACCCACAAAACTAGTCAAAGGTTAGGATCTAGCACATATGTTGAAAGAATGGAATGAACAAGATTTGGAATTAGTGTGTCAGAACAGTCAACCATGTCTGCAAAAATTTAGAGGTTAGAGCAACATCAATGGTATTCAGACATCATTTTCTTTCTCCTTAACCTTACTTGCCCAAGTCACTTAATTGGTCATAAAAGAAGAGAACTAAGGTTAAGAGTATCTAAGTATTGTATTATTCAGGATGGATTAGGGTGGAGGAACCCTGATGGGGTGATAATTAGATGTGTTGATGAACTAGAGTCTAAGAACCTTTTGACAAAGTTTCATTTAGGATTTTGTGGAGGTAAATTGCATCTAAAACTACAACCCACAAAATTCTTAGAGTATGATACTATTGGCCTACAATTATTTCAGATATTCACAAGATGGTTAGAGGTTGTCAACAGTGTCAGATGTTTATAGGAAAGAAAAATCTTGCATCCTTGCCAATACAGCCGGTAGTAGTTGAGACCCCTTTCCAGCAGTGGGGACTTTATTTTATCGATCAATTTAAATATAATTCAAGTAATGGATTTACTTGGATTTTAACAACCAATTATTTTACTAAGTGGGTAGAGGCAATACCCACTGTTATCACGCAATTTGTACTTTGATAGAAAGGAAAAGGAAAATGAAGACAAATTGGCATAACGGGAGACTATCCTATCATTGTCACCTCAACAAGATGTCTCTTTCTATTTAGGGTGGTAGGCCCAAGGGAGACGTCCCCAGTGACCTAGGGTTTTGAGAAGGCAAAGGATAAAGGCCAAGTAAAAGGTTCCCTCTCACAAGTCACCACCAATCAGAAAGTCCGGTTAAACAACCAATAAAGATATAATAGACCAGAAGTGTACTTGCTCGGAACAAAGCAACATAAAACTATATTTGAAAGAAGACTTTTTGGTTAGTACTTCATATAAGCAGAGACTTTCTCAATAAAAGCAATTGACTAATATATTGATGAAATAAACAAAGATGTATAGCAGCAATAATCACAACACAATACTTCACAATCAATGCCATTAGAAAAGCTTCAAAATGAGCAGGAATAATTAATCATCAATGCCACGACACCAACATTCATCAGAATCAAATAAGGCTATGCATTAGTCAATCTTTCCAATCGCTTAGAGAAGCTTTAAATGTTGAAAATATGGTTGTAATTTAATTGAATAGTGGCAGCAATATGGTTAGTAGGTCAATCTAGTCTAGGGTTAGAAGGTGTTAGTAGTTTGTTCAAAGACTTAGATGTTTGAAGGTTGTGATCAAAACACTCGAGAGAAAGGTCTTAGACCAATTCTTTCATAGGGAAAATGGAGTCAACAAGTGGCTGCAAGAATTGAAGGAGCAAGATGATAGTAATAGATCCAAAGACAAGAGGAATTTGATGGATGAAGTGTTGATAAGCCAAGGCTTCAACCACCAAACCCTAGGGGAAAACAACTTATTAAGGTGTAGGTAACCCTAGGCCTTAGTAGGCTTTCTTCCTTCTTTAACTCAATGATAAGGTAAAAACGGATAGGATGAAGAACGAATACTAAGGTGTTGCAATGGAAAGGCCCTAGCAATGGCTTCAATAAAACGGCTCCACGACATAATCTAGTAGGTAGATAGCAAATTAGAACAAGGACAATAACATGTGCTTGATTCGTAGGGTTTGAGCTAGCAATTTCATAAATAATTACAAAATGTAAAGTAAAACACCATAACCATTCAAGTAACAAAAGAATTGCGGAATTTTACTCACATTCACCAAGCATTATCAAGAAAAACCCTAGTTGTAGACTTTCCACCAAGAGAAATGTCAATTTCACCAAAAATAGCCCTCCTTCGACAAGTGCGCACTAGAATTTCAATCCAAAACCCTAATGAGGGCTACCAATTTCAGACCTCACACAAGTGAGAGTGAAATATGATGAGAAAAAGAGAGTTTTGGCTCTCTATTTATACAATAACAATGACCTTAATTTTATTTTTTAGGTCGCAAAAGGCTGACATGGCCAAAATACATCAAAATACTGTTTTGCATTAAATGTCATAATTAAAACCCTAATCAAGCATAAAAGGTGACGTCATGCCTTTTTAGGGTGACGTTAGGCCCCTTTAGGGAAATACTGGCCTCCTGGAGAAAAACGTTAGGCCTCCTTGGGCCTCCAGAAACTGCCACTTGGCACATAATTGCCTCCCAAAACCTCCATAGAATTGGATGACGTCATAAGGTGTCCTGGGTGACATCATGGGCCTCCTAAGGCCAATGTCTTGGTGGAAAGGGAACAACCCCCCTGGGTACAGGTCTGCTAAGTTGCCTCTGGTGGAGCGTCCTCCTCTTCTCCGGTGCAAACCCTCTGATCTGTCTCTGCCCCTTGCTGGGGTCTCAACATCCATCTGATGGTCTTTCAGCCCCATGGAGGTCTGAACTAATCATCTCCCCATGTGTACCTGTCCATAAGGGTACCTGTCCATCGGGTATGGCACTGCACATCAACAGATAAATGGGCTCATAAGTCACATGGATCATAGCAATGTCAATCACATCTAATCATCAAGTTTATTAAACATGTGCATAAAACCCCTTTTACCCGGACAAGTGCTCAAAGACATTATACTAATCTACAAGCCAAGTTTGGAGGAAACGCTAGGGTGTCCTTTTGGGCTAATTCTCACTGGATGTGGGGTGTTTCCGGGAGAGATCAAGTCTAAGCCATGTGAGTGGGTGAAGTGGATACGGGATGTCTGGGCAAGGGGTGCAGTGATATCAGGGAAATGCATGGCTTACCTATGGGTTCCTCTGTAGAGGGTGAGTTGCATCTGCCATGGATGCAAATGTTTCCAAGCCCATTCATGCCTTTTATATTTATTTTTATTGTTTTTTCTTCAAGAAGCTAGTTAAGGGACACTGCCTTGGCGTGGTGGCAATGTTACCCTTAAGCATTTCACGAAAATGAGAAGGTTGGCTTGTGATGAGACCCCCTTTCTCTTGGCTATGCCACCGTTGACCACCTATTCAACTAGCAGGTCAACTCCATGTGCCATGAAAATATGCATCATCAGATGCTAATATGACGAAGACAGTTTGGTTCTAATGGGCAATTTATGCCTCCAACACATATTTTTGTAAACGGAATTTCCATACCCTTGCGTGGGTTAATAATGCAATAGGTCTGCATGGGTCATAATTAGGTTAGTTACCTTGGGATTTCTTCATTAGGGGAATTCCTTTCATTGAGGTTTTTTTATCCTCGGGTTATTCATTGGGCTTTTCAACCTTATTAATTTCCCTTGAGTTTTTCCCTCCCACCAGCAATAATTCCTCCAAAGTGATTAAAGACGTTCTAATGGGGTCGTCCTTTGCTAGCTAGTGTTTAGGAATGATGTAAATTACCATGTGTGACATCTTAGAAAGTTTCACGGAATTCCGTCGAGTCTAGATAAGTTTTTTTTAATTAATTTAATTAATTAAATTTTCCTAAGGTTGAAGGTTTAATTATTTAATTAATTAACTGTTTTTGAGCAAATATTGTAAAAACTAGGTCTTTGGGATTTTTCTAGGGGTATTTGTGCTCAAAAAAATGGAATGAGACCCCCTACACCCTTGGACCAAGTTTTAGCTCAGTCGGACAACTTTTGCTAGGTGTTTGTCCACCAGGAATCTCAATCAGTCAAAACAACAATTTTAATTGCTAAGTCATGACATAGGAAAAATGTCATTTTTGTAATTTTGAGAAAATGGGGTAAAGTAAAGATGGATAAAGGTGAGAGATATTTGTCCTAACCTTTGCACACCCCCTTACCCACTCTTTCAATCAACCCTCGCGCCCCTTAGGGGATTTGCGCCCCCCTAGCTTAGTAAAACGTTGCAACTTGATTTCTTTTGAGTTGTGGGCCCCTCTCTCATGAGGTGCGCCCTTCCTAGCCTCACACATCACCCATTGTGTGGCCCCACACTCCAACTCATCCTTTCCACCTCACTAATGCATGCCCAAAACCCTAATGGTGCACCCCTCTCCTTGAGATCTCCTCTTTTGGCTTGGACGTGACACTTGGCAGTGATACAAGAGGGCTCACTTTGCCTCTTAAGGTATAAATAGAACCCTCTCCTCCCTCATTTCACCACCATATCTTGAGCTATTGTTATGCTATTGGATTTTCATCTCATCTCTCTCTCTCTTGTTCATTTTGCTTCCTTTCCATTTTGCTCTTGAGAGTGTTGGAGAAACATGTTGCTACAAGACTCTCCTCTTGAGTAATAGAAAGGCTTTGGAGGATTTGAAGAAATAAAGAGTATTCTTGTTACTTCTTGCAACTATTGATGTGATCTTGTTCGAGTGTTCTTTCTTATGCATGCTTTAAGTTTATAGATCTAGAGTAGAAACTCCAAGAAAAGTATTTTGCTTGGATAGATTTGTAGTAGTTACTAGTATTATCATAGATCTAGTGAAGTGTTTATTTCGGTATTGCAAAGTATTTTGTTTTACCATTTAGATCTACTCACATTCTTTCTATTTTTGTAGTTTTTTCTCACAAGATTTGCAGGTTTGCCTCTAGGGTTTTGTTGGGATAGCCTCAAGGAAGAGTCTACTCTCAAAGCCAACCTAAACTCCATTGTTTTTTAGATCTGATTTTTCTGTTCATTCATTCCATATTTCAGTTGCTAACAATCATAGATAGGTCATTTTAAATCAACTTTTATTTGGATATTTGTATGTGAAAAATTTATGCATAAAGATAAAAAAATTTCTTGATTTGTTTTGTGTTGTGCAGCATTTCCAACAAGAAATAGCTTGCTGATTTTTGCAGGTGCTTACCAGGTTTAGGGGTTATGCTGCCCACTTTCGTCCACACAACACTTCAAAGGCACATCCTTTGATTGGGTAACGAAAATCACCCTTTCCCTACCTCTTTTTAGCATTGTAAAGTCATTTTTTCTTGCTTCCAACCCCCTTGGCACAAAAAATGAAGGCTTGCCTCCACCTTGTGCCATTGAGAGTGGTTTTTAATTTTTCTTTTCATTTCAAGTCATATTTTTTTTGTTGCCTACACCTTGGGTGAGACATTGGCATGGCCAACCCCCCAAAATCATGAGGCTAGGTTAGTTGTGTGTGTTTATTTTAATATGATCATGCTCATGGCTAAAATATTCTAGAAGTAGATCTCATACTCACATAACTAAATCTTAGCATAAGCCCATGGAGGCATAAATTTACTTTCATGCTTTAAGTTATTGCAAGTAATTTTCATAGCATCTATCTTAATGCAATACACACATGGTTAAATAATGATGGTTTAAAGTAATCTTTTTCCTTTGCAAATATCTTATCTTTTAAATCATCTACTTTCATTCAAGTTTGAAAGTACATTGGTATGTGAATGGTGTAGGAACAACATTTCATTTCAGCAAGTATCTTTCAAGTTTCTTATATGTTTGAATGCTATAATCTTATGGCTTAAGAACAACATTTCTGGCTGGATAAAAGTTTCGCTTTTGGGCTTATTTCACTATTTTTAGGCAAGTAAAAGTCACCTAAACACTCTTAAACACCCTAAAATACTTAGTCCATAGGTATAATAACATACTAGACTTAATAGGACACCTTAATTCACCATCTTCGCCATCTAAAACGAGGTTTGAGGAAGGCAATGGAAGGTGCTAGGCTAGGGACGGTCTCACGATGTGCGATGTCCTTTCCAGGAGTACTCGGATCTTAGGGTTGACCTGTGAAGCTAGGGTAGGCCTCGTTGCCTCACTTCTTGAGCATCCAACAACCATTTGGTAATTGGGGGAGGAGAATTTTGGGTTGACACTTAGCTAGGAGTAACTAAAAATTTAATAATCTTTAAGAAACTCTCTAATTCACTAATCATTTGGGCATCTCTTCATTGGTATATCTTATGGTTGTCATCTAAGTAATACTTGCAAGAACTTTTCACTTTCTAATTTTACATGCAAGTCTATTTCTTTTGGCTTTGTGGATAAATCATCTAAGTGTCATCTTTGGTGTTGTGGAGCACTTGTTCTTTAAAAGCATCTCTCATTTGATTAGTGTTCTTTATGGTGTGATCCCTCAAGAGGTTGCGCATCCCATTTGGAGGCACTATCTTGTTGGGTCTTGAGTGTTGTGGTTGCCATTGAAAAGCAGTCCAATAGAGTAAGTGCTATTGGGGCATGCTTGGCTTAATGTGTTGATGATATCCATGCTTTGAAATCATTTATTTCCTGCACATTAAAACACATGGTTAACTTGCCTCTTGTATCTTTATATTTTGTAGTTCTTAGATATTCTTGTTGTATCTATTGTATCATCTATTCATCTTGTATCTAATTGTGGATTTGTATCTAACATTGTTGTGAAGTAATTTTAATCTTTGTAATCTAATTGTAAATCTTGTGTAATCAACCTCCTTTGAATCTAGTTGGCCCCTTTTCTCAATCTTAGGCACTAGTATTAGTTGTCTTAGGAAAGGGTTTGCTTGACATAAGTAGATAGTTGCATCTTGCATTGTTGCCTTTGCATCATAGGTTAGACTTCCCCCTAACCCTCTAACTAATTAAAAACAACTCCTAGAACTTAACGTTAATCTCATCTAGAAACTAGGGTCTACCCCCCTTGTCTTCCCTAGGAGTAAGCCTAGACGGAAGAGGTTCAAGCCAAAGTGACAGCGTGGGCTTTGAACCTAGGCATTGTGCCTCCAAGGACACACTAAGTGAGCAAGACTTAGCTCACGTTTTCAAGTGTGTATAAGGACGGCAACACCACCAAGAGCCACTACCCTGGCTTGGTGACAAGTTGTTGGTAGTGTCATACCGCTACATGCCCATGGATCTAATAGGTTGGCTCGTGATGAGACCCCCTATCCTCTAACTAGGTCTTGTTTTATCATTTTTTATGGGTCCCTCTGTTTCTTACTGAGAAGTTCTTTACTACTTTCTCGGGGATCCCTGGGTGAAGCATATCGAGGTTTCATTCTTTGGCTTCTATCTTTTTCCAGCTACTTTTACCCTCTAGGCCTTTAGCCCCTTCTTCCCACAAGGTAAGGTGCAACCCTTAAATATTTGGCCAACCCAATTCCCAGACCAATGTAATGGGATGGATGAGTGGGAAAAGGATGGAAAGTGGTAAGTATGGTGGGAGCAAACGATGGCTTATCATGAATCCCCCAGTGGCAACTCAAAACCTATGGGCATAAGCTTACTAGGGCATCCTGTCATTCCCCCAGATATGGTCAAGTGGATAAGCATAATATCCAAGCACCCATTAGAAAAAAAAAGAATTAAATGCACATATTCAAAGGTTTTGAGGATCAGAGTGACACATACATGATACCCGGACTCATTACCTCATGGAGCAAGATCCATTTATGCTACAGGACCAGGCCGAGGTGATGGATGTTGCTGCTGCTAACGAAGTGGAGGTGCTGAAGAAAGAAAAAGATTGTCCCTCCAGGGCCATGCTTAAGTCGATCTGGCTCTCAGTACTCCATGTCTAGGACCTGTGGGCCTCGATACATAATCTCCTTAGTTATCCCTAAACTGGGGATAACATCTGGCTCCAACTCAGGGACATGTGATCATCGTAGAGCGCATGAGAACCTCGACATCTTTGGCATAACATGTAACCTACTTGATCTCAACATAAAGCTGTTAGCAATCATTTGGGGTGGTGATATCACCCCCAGCTCATATATATAAAACAAAAGCAAGTATATATACAAATGTGAAATACAAACTACTCTAGCATGAAATGCAAAATGGTATATACAATGAATACAAATGCCTACCTACTTACCTGCACTTACCTGTGAAGTCAAGTCCCCCCCACCCTGGTGGGGCTTGAGGACGTGCCTGTTAACTGGTAATGGACGCCTTCTTCCTTCCAATGTGGATAAGTAGTAAGAATCATCAATTGATTTTCTTCCAACTTTGAAAGGCCCAAGCCAAAATTGAGTACTTCCTTTGACATTAGTTGGCTCTCCTTTCTTGACATCCCACATCCATACTATGTCCCCCTCCTTGTATTCCTTGATTTTGAATTTGGTTGTTTCCTAAATAACTCTGGTGTATTGTGCAGAGGGAGGAGGGTGGGATTCTGCTGTGAAGACTTCTTACTGGGATGGCCGAATCAATATATCGTTTTCTCCCTTCTTTAGTAATTTTACAGCCCCGACTTCTTTGTATTTATACTTATCTAGGAGTTATTGGTATTCTTCTTTCTTGGGCCATTGTATCTGATCAAATTCTTCCTCTGTTGCAAAAGGCATATCATTAGGAGAAAATTCAGGAAGACTCTCCATGATTTGTTCATGTGCTTTGTCGTCTTTGATGAGGTCACTGGTTTCTTGTACATGGATTCTGGTCATTGGCACAATCGAGAGACGTCCTATTGTTCCATTGTTCAAAGGTACATTGACGTATGTGAGGTCCATCTCAAGAGTGCCTCCCAGTATCGAAGCAAATTTTCTAGACAATAACATCCCCGACACATCTAGGGCGTCTACCACCACTATTTCAATGTGGATTACTCTCTCGGGGTATTTCTCAAGGCATACTTCCACATTTTCAATCACGCCATGTGTGGGTATGGCTCTAGATTCAAAGCCACACACATTTCTGTAAGGTCGTGTGACCTTTAGGCCCAATTGTTGCATGACCTTGAGAGACATCATGTTGGCACCGACCCCTAAATCCAGCATGCAATTGTCGAGGCTCTTGTTATTCATCAGCAAGGTCATAAAAAAGGGTAGGTGTTCATCATATTGGACCCTAAAGTGATCAGCTTTGTTACCATCCTAATACACACTTGCAAACGTGAGCAAAGTCCGGCTTACTTAGTGTGTCCTTGGAGGAACAATGCCTAGGTTCTCAGTCCACACTGTCACCTTGACTGGAACCTCTTCCTTCTAGGCGTACTCCTAGGGAAGCCAAGGGGGGTAGACCCTAGTTACTAGATTGGATTTAACGTTTATGTTCTAGGAGTTGGTTTTAATTGGTTAAAGGCTAAGGGGGAAAACTAGCCTAAGATGCTAAGGCAGCAAATGCAAAGTGCAAGTTATTCTAAATGACAATCAACCGTTTCCCTAAGACAACTATGACTAGTGCCTAAGGTTGGGCAATGGGGTCAACTATGTTTAGGGGTGGTTCAATTACAAAAGTATTACAATTTAAACAAGTTGAACTATCCCACAAACTAAATATTACAATTACTTACAAAAAGAATCAAAGATGTTACAATAATTACACAAGATACAAATAGATACAAAGATACATGAAAATCAAAGTGAGATCCACACATGAGCCAAGCATGCCCCAATAACACTTACTCTATTGGACTGCTTTTCAATGGAAACCATAAAATCACTCAAGACTCAAGAAGGTGATGCCTCCCCAAGTGGGATACTCAACCCCTTCTTGAATCACACCACAAAAGCAAATAAACCAAAAGATATAACAATGTTTAACTCATATGCTCATAAAGACATGAAACGTTAAAGACATAAACCATGTAGTTGCAATAAGGATTACAAGCATGACATTATTATCAATGTGTGTTTCTACACATACATCTAAAGCCCCCCAACACACAAGGATTTTCTATGCAACTAGATGTTTAAGGAGTTTCTTAAAAGTTGAATAAATTTTATTCCCTCCCCCTAAACTATGTTGGAGATTTAAGCTTCCTCCTCCCTTGGCCAAATGACTGCCGGGTGCTCAAGATAGTAAGGCAACGAGGCCCACCCTAGCTTCCCAGGTCAGCCCTGACAGTAAGAGTACTTCCCGGAAAGGATCCCCTTAAGGATCATGGGACGGTCCCCCGCCACTTCCTTCCGTTGTTTTCCTCAAACCTGTTTTAGATGGTGGAGATCACTGAATAAATCTATCCTAAGTGTCTAAAATGTTGTTATGACTCTCAGGTGAGTCTTTAGGTGTGTTTGGTTGGTTTTAGGAGTGTTTTAGATGCCCAAAATTTAAGTTTTTAGCCCAAAACCGAAACTGAAGTTGTTGTTATGAATGTGTTTGCAAAATGTAAAAGTGATAACCATAAACATATCTAAACATCAATGGAAAGCTGGAAAATATATGTCATTCATTCATCAACATTCCATTTGTAAACTTGAAAGAAAATGTGAAGTTAAGGCAAGAACAACTTGCCACTTATAACAAAAAATTGCTTGTAAATGAAATGTTATGAGTGTGAAGATCTTTAACCATATCATAAGACATCATGAATAGAGGGGTCCATAAGATAACCATCATTAAACTAACATCCCATCTACCATCACAACATGTAACTTTGCAAAGAGGAAGAGGCAAGAACAACTTGCCGAAATAGTAATGGAACTAAAACTTTCGTAAAAGGAAATGATCATTCACTTATGTGTTAACCCATTTGGAAAGATATACTTGAAATGAAAACTTTAGCAAAGTGAGAGATCTAGATCCTAACTTGGTCACATATGCTTGAAAAAGAGAGATGAAATAATGATTTAAGAAACTAGACAAGATATATCACTTGAACAAAACTTAAAGCATTAAACCATTAACCCTGATGAGCATAAGCATATGTAAGAGATATAACATTAGATGTGATGATTATTCTAGGAGATTTAGACCATTAAGCATATAGGTCATCAAAATGAATAGTTTTCTTTTAAGCCTCAAGATTTTGGGGATTACTCTCCCAAGGTGTAGGCAACTAACTTATCAAAGAAAAACTTGAAAACCACTCACAATGGCCAAGGTGGAGGCAAGCCTACCATTTTTTGCCAAAGAGGGTTGTAAACAAATGAACAAGATTATTATTTTTAAGAGGCCACACTATCTTGTCTTGTGGACAAGAGGGGCCAAACAAATGAAAGAAAATTAACTTAAAAGAAAAACAAACTATTCTAGCCCAATGATTTTGGGGGGTTGGCTTGGCCAATCACACACCCAAGGTGTAGGCAATGTATTGTTAGCTTAAAATGATACAAAAGAATGATGAAATAGAAGAAAAACAATAGAATTTACAAGAGGAAAGGTAAGAGATTCGTTGCCCAACCAAAGAGGCTCTTGGGGATGTCTTGAGGAAGAATTTTGGCAACGTTTCCCCTTGTTTCTGGTAAGAACCTGTAAAAACCAGCAAACAAAAGCTTGCTGGAAATGCTGCACAACACAACAAAGTTAAGGAAAATTTATGTTTTTTATGTAGAAATTTTCCACATGAAATCTCCAAGTAACAAAATTGAAATATGTGAAAATCTGTGACCTATTTAAGAGGGTTAGCAAACTGAAATATATAATGCAGTGAAGCAGAAATATAAGACTAAATAAACTTGGAGTTTGAGTGGAAGTTAAGGGAAGACTCGTGCTTGATGCTTTCCCAATAATCCCTTGAAGTGAACCTGCAAAACTTGAGACAAGAGTGAGCCAAGAATAGATATTATAAATGGATAAACTAACTACTTGAAATACTTCAAAGCAATCTAGCTACCCAACACAAATAAATCAGCACGAATACTCTATGCTAATCTACCCAAATGAAATACTTCATTCAAGATCTACCCAACCAAACCACATGAAATCAAATCCCATAATATCACCTCATATGTAGAAATCAACAAGAACACTCTATGATGTTTCCAAATCCTCCAAAGTTTTATTAATCCAATATGAGAGTGTTGTAGCAACAAGTTGCTCCAAGACTCTCAAGAGCAATGAGTGAGATGGCAAGATGGCAAGAGCAAGAGAGTGGGAGTGAAGTGAAATTCCAATATAGTAACACTAGCTCAAAGAATGGTGAGTTGGGAGTGAGGAGAGGGAAGTGTCCACCACCAAGCATAAGAGTAGATCTCAAGGCTAGGGCACACCATCTAGGGTTTGAAAGCTAGATCTAGGGTGTAGAAAAATGTAGGAGGTGTTGGGATCAAGCAAAGAGGTGTGGGAGGCCTTGGTATTGATGCAAAGGAAGGTGAGAGGACTCAAATAATTTTTAAAAAATCATTTGTGGATTTTCTAGAAGAGAGGGGGCGTAACTCCTCTTGGAGGGGGCAAAAAAAGGGTGAAAATGAAGGAATGGAGGGGGATTAATGAGAAAAAAGGAGTGGGATCATCCTAGGAGGTGATGTGGGAGTCAAAGGGAGTCATAACTCATGAGAGGATAACTCATGAGAGGGGGCCCCAAATAAGTCACAACAACCTCCACCAAGGAAAAACGTCACTCCCCCTAGGGGGTCATAATTTTTGAGTGTAGAAGGTGGGTAAGGGGTTAGAATAGGTTGGAAAAGATTGGGAGGGTTAGGTAAAGTCTAATCTTTCTCTTTTCCACCTTCAAACTAACCCATTAACTCTTTTTTACAAAAATTACAAAAATGACTTAGCAATTAAAATTGCTATTTTGACTGACTTTGACTCCGGGTGGACAAATGCATAGCAAACTTTGTCCGACTGAGATGAAACTTGGTCTATGGGTGTAGGGGGTGCCATTCCATTTCTTTTTAGCACAAATACCCCTATCAAAAACCCAAAGACCCAGTTTTTACAATATTTGCTCAAAAACATTTAATTAATTAAACAATTAAAATCCCAACCTTAGGAAAATTAATTAAATTTAATTAATTAAAAAAAACCTATCTAGACTCTACGAAATTCCGCGAAACTTTCTACACTGTCTAGCATGGTCATTTACATCATTCCTAAACAATAGCTACCAAAGGATGATACCATTAGAACGTCGTTCACCACTTTGGAGGAATTATTACATGTGTGAGGAAAAAACTCATGGGAAATCAACCAGGTTGAAAAGCCCAGTTGACAACCTGAGGATAAAAAACCCTCAGTGAAAAGAACTCTCCCAATAAAAACATCCCAAGGTACCTGACCTAACTATGATCCATGCAGACTTATTACATTATTAACCCACGCAGGGGTGCGGAAAATTCATTTACAAAAATTTGTGCTGGAGCATAAAATGCCCAAGTAGAACCAATACTGTCTTCGACATACTTGCATCTGATGATGCATATCTTCATGGCACATGGAGTTGACCACCGGTGCTAAATAGGCGGTCAACAAGCTTGTAACATGATAGGGGGGTCCATTGGTCCATCTGATCCTTTGAAGAAATTATCAAATCTTTCCTTAACAGATGGTACCTTGATGACTTCTCTTCGGGGAATAGTTACATGCATCTTGGATAGCGCCCCTTCGAAGTCAAAGTTTAAGTCCACTCTTTCAGTTTTGGATGTTTTAGAAAGGAGAATGTCCAAAGGTGGAAGCTTTGTTTAAGTTATTGTTGTTAATGTTTAAGCCATTATTATAGTTCTTTGCATTTCAATAGATAAGAACAGCATAAGACAAGATCACTGAATGAGCAGAAAAATCAGATCTAAAAAACAATGGAGTTTAGGTTGGCTTTGAGAGTAGACTCTTCCTCGAGGCTATCCCAACAAAACCCTAGAGGTAAACCTACAAATCTTGTGAGAAAAAGATACAAAAATAGAGAGAATGTGAGTAGATCTAGATGGTAAAACAAAATACTTTGCAATACCCAAATAAACACTTCACTAGATCTATGATAATACTACCACAAATCTATCCAAGCAAAATGCTTTGCTTGGAGTTTCTACTCTAGATCTATAAACTTAAAGCATACATAAGAAAGAACACTAGAACAAGATCACCTCAATAGTTGCAAGAAGTAACAAGAATACTCTTTGTTTCTTCAAATCCTCCAAAGCCTTTCTATTACTCAAGAGGAGAGTCTTGCAGCAACATGTTGGTGGATTCAAAAGGATTTGGTGGCCTTTGATCATTTTGAGGAGGTCTCCTTGGCCACTTATCATTTGACTTATGTTGCTTTCTATTACTATTAGACCTCTCCATTGTGATCAATCTATTTTGCAAAGAATTAATTTGATTGGCATGGTTCACTTCCATTTGTTTGACCCGATTGGCATGTTCCTTCAATTGATTAGCATAATTAATTTCCATTTGTTTAATCAACTGAGTGAGCTCCTTCATGCCATCATTAGAGGGTTTCTGATTTTCAACATTTTTCTTCTTCTCCTCGTAAGGTTGGGAAGAAGACCCTCTAGTAAAACCAAGAATATTAGACTTCCTAGCCTCAAGCATATTTCGTTCAATCCTTAAAGCTGTTTCTTGTGCTGCTAGAAAATTTTGAGGATCCTTATCCCTTAGGGCATACCTCATTTCTCCCTCAAAAGCCTCTATATAATAAATCAGAATTGCAGCAGCAGGGGGCTTGACATCTTGATGAAGGCTCTTTACCAAGCTATTAATTTTTCGTTGAACTCTACCACTATTTTATTTTCTTTTTTATGGCTAGTGGTAAGTGCACCCATGTAATGTCCCCCACCTCTTGATAGAGAGGTGATGAGGAGACTCAGTGGCCTGGGCATCCCCACTAGGCCATAGTCTCACACTGAGGGGGAAGGTCAACTAGACTAAGGTTATATTCTTAAGTTGACTTGAGGAAAAAGGTTAAAAGGAGTAAAAGATAACTCAATAAAAGAATAGAATTTAACCTTGGGAGTTAATCTAACTCAACAGAGAAATAGAAGGAAAAGTATAAATAGAAGGCTGGGGCGCACCTATTATTCATTCTGGATTTTGGTATTTGCTTGTTATTGCTCTTGAGCATATAGTTTGGGGGTTTTGTTGTAAAAACCCTTGTGAGCAACTCAGTGGTGAAAGACCCACTCACTTGTTCCGCAGCTTGGTCTCGGGGATGAAAGACTCCACCCACACCATTCTACACTCAAAACACTTCCACCTATCGATTTAGAAAAGCAACAGGGCCGTACTGTTCATGAGTTTCCAGCAAGGGCGCATCATCATCTAAAGAAGGGTTCAATCCAGCTGATTAGGAGAGCCTTTGGTCATTCCTACACTTGGGTTTTACTTGCAGGGCCTCAACCATCATTTTGAGGTTTTTTCCGGAGAGTTATCACCATTGGATCTTTAGCTTCAGATTGGGACGGCTTGGAGGCAAGAGGACGTCCTGCGATTTAGTCTTTCTCAAATCTAGGGAGATCTACTTGGAATCTGGGTCTGAAACTTCTCATACGAGTTTCCCATAGCCCGATCTACATTCTTGGAGAGTTTTGGAGCATTTGGAGGTCTCCTTCATCAGGGCCGAGTTATCTAGGGTTTCAGGCATCCAGGAGGGCGCAACTTCATTTGAGGATTCATTGTTTGGAGGGGTTTTCCTTAGCCTTTCATCTTGAGACTTCAGGAGGGGGTTATTGTCACCTGGATCTATCATTTGGCAGAGTTTGGAATCATTTGGAGTCTTCCTACAGTTGGGCCGAATTATTGAGGGTTTCAGCTATCTACTAGAGTGTGGCATCTTCTAGACTGAGGAGCTTGGGATTCATACGGTCCAGATCTACTTGCCTTAGTTTTCATCTCTCATCCAGCCTTTGGAGGCTTATTTTGTATCGGCAGAGCATTTTGTAGTAGCTCGTATTTCTTATCTATTGGGCCATCTGAGGATTATTCCAGATCTGCCATCTATTGTATCTGTTCCATGCTTCTCATAATAAAAGGTCAGATCTATGCTTGTGTTCTCTGTATCTTGAATGTATTGTGATCTTTCATGTGTTGGATAAATCTTGTATAAACACCACTTAATAACTGGACAACTCAATAAATCACCTGGACATCAAACACAATAGTGGTAGTTAGTGGTTTCAAGCAAAAAAATTGGCTTGGGATCATTACAGTGGTATCAGAGCTTTGATCCTCCAGACCTGTGGAGGGATCGACGCATGCATAGGTACAGTGGAATCTTTATGGGTAGAAGGAAGAAACCAAGCAGTAAAACAAAGGTCGAGATGGAAGGGTCAGGGGATGACCGTGAGCCTCAAGGCTTGGCCTTCTTGGCAGCCGAATTTGACAAGTTCCAGCAGACCATAAATCTCACAGAGGGCAAATTGGTCCACCATTTACAGGAGAACCAGGAAACCAACCTAAGGGGACAGGCTGAAATTACTGAGACCTTAAAGAAGGTAGATGGAAATCTGAAAAAAATTGATGAGAACCAGACAATAATAACCAAGTTTTTGATGCAGATGACTCATAAGGGGAAATACCTTGAGACGTATGGAAGCAAAGAAGCTAGTGGATCTGGTGGATCCCATGGTGAGATCAGATATAATCTGGAGAGAGCCCCCAGATTTGAAGGAAGCCATGGAGGTGGCACAACTTATGGGCACTTGGGTAGCAGGGCTAACCCTCGGCCATACATGCCTATGTTTATTGATGAACAAGGGCAACAGGAAGAGGTGGATGATTTCGTTGAATAGATGGCACGATGTACCAAGGAGTACTACGGGTTGGATATGGTGATTCAAAGGCAGATGTCCTTGGATCAATATTGCCAACTCAAGTTCAGAAATAAGCCTAGGCCAAACCATAGGAACAGTTTTGAGTTTGAACAAAGAGTAGGGAATATAGAGATCCCATATTTTGATGGTACGGTCAAGATGATAGCACAGGCGTGGGTGCAAAAGCTGGACACCTACCTACAACTTAACCCCATGAGGGATATGCAAGCCATCAAATTTGCCACTATGTACTTGGATGGCAAAGCTCATGATTGGTGGTATCATGGACTCACCACACTAGGTCACAACCAGATAGTTTCCTACACATAATTCACTCAAAGGCTCATTGACAGGTTTGATTAGGGAGATCTTGAGCTACATTTCCAGGAGCTCACCCAACTCAAGCAAACAGGTACGGCTGAGACATATACTTATGAATTTCAGAGGTTGGCAGTGATGGTGCAAGATATGTCCCTAACCAGGCTCATGATTCTCTTCACTTAGGGGTTGATGGAACCCTTGAAGGGTTGGGTAAAGGATTTCAAGCCTACCAACCTACAGGAGGCTATCTGGAAGACAAGGGATCTAGGACCAGCTACTAAGCCAAAATTCATACCCAGACCACCTCTTAACAATGGAGGAAGAGAGCAAAGACCTCCAATGAACCAGGCAGGACGTGACCCAAGGGGTTTTGATAAGGGTCGTGGCAGAGTGGATGAGAACACCAGGAGGGAGTTGAGACGGAAGAAACTTTGCTTCACTTGCAAAGAACCATGGAACCCAGCACACAAATGCATGGGCCGTGGTCAAGTGCACTACATTGAGGTCACTTCAGACAATGAGGAGGAAGATGATATCGTCTAGATACAGAACATGGAGGTAGAAACCATTGAGACAGTAAAGGAACAGATCACAGGACATGACAGTATGGCCACCTTGAAATCTATCAGTGGAGTGCCCAAGTATAACACCTTCCAAATGAGGGGGGTCTTGCAAGGACAGAGAGTTTCGATTTTGATTGATGGAGGAGCTTCCCACAACTTCATTGATTCAACATTACTAAAAAGAAGGCACATACCCACAGTAGAATTTGAAGGGTTCAAGGTGGAGGTAGCAGGTGGAAGCACTATGCCCTGCAACAGATACATTTCGGGCATGAAGCTTACCTTGGGTAGGCATGAGCTGATACAGGACGTCTATGTCATGGACCTTCCGGATACCAACATCATCCTAGGAGTTCAGTGGCTCAGCACATTGGGGCCTATCACCACCAACTACAAAACCATGGAAATGTCATTCACAGAGGAGGGTGGACGAAAGGTGGTGCTTCGGGACATGACAGGGAATGCTATAAAGGTAGTCACGACCAAGAGGATGGAGGCCATCTTCTGGAGAGATGAGATAGTATACGCAACAGAATGTAGGATTGTAACATGTATGGATGAGCAGGGCAAGGTTCACTACACCCCAGAGATCAAAGAAATCCTTGACAGGCACCACAAGGTGTTTGGACCTATTCCCCCAGGGGTACCACCAGATAGGGGGTTTGAGCACATTATTGAGCTAGAGGAAGGGGCCAAACCAGTCATTACCACACCATACAAACATCCCAAAAAGTACAAATATGAGATAGAGAAGGCCATCAAGGAACTTCTAGACATGGGGCACATCAGGCCCAACACTAGCCCTTTTGCTTCTTCAGTAGTGTTGGTAAAGAAGAAAGATGGCACTATGACGATGTGCATTGACTTCAGGGTCTTGAATAAAAAGACCATCAAAAACAGGTACCCGATACCAAGGATTGATGAACTGTTGGACGAATTGCATGGGGCCATCTACTTCACTAAGATTGACCTTTGTTCTGGTTATCATCAGATCAAGATGAGGGAGGAAGACATCTCAAAAACATCTTTTAGATGTCATTACGACCATTATGAGGTTTTGGTAATGCCCTTTGGGTTAACCAATGCCCCTGCTACGTTCCAATCATGTATGAACCATGTGTTCAACAAACAGCTGAGGAAGCACCTGTTGGTATTTTTTGATGACTTTCTTATCTACAGCAAGACGTGGGAGGAGCATCTCAGGCATGTGGATCATATTTTGTCAATCATGGAGGAACAGTCATTGTATGCTAAGGAGTCCAAATGCGAGTTTGGAATGAAAGAGGTCCTCTATTTAGGACACATCATCAAGAGAAAATAAAAGCCATTATGGAATGGCCTACTCCTAAGACACTCACAGAATTGAGAGGATTTCTAGGCATGTGCACGTATTACAGGAAGTTGTCAAAGGATTTTCTCAATTGTGTGCACCCTTGACCGATTTGACAAAGAAAGGAACCTTCAAGTGGGATGAGGAGGCTCAAATAACGATGGACAATATGAAGAAGGTGATGAGTACATGCCCAGTCTTAGCCCTTCCAGATTTTAGCCTCCCTTTTACCTTGGAGTGTGATGCCTCTGGGGAAGGAATAGGGACCGTACTGATGCAGAAGAGGCACCCTCTTGCCTATGAGAGTCAGAAACTCAGAGGTCCCGAGCTACTCTACAGCATTTATGACAAAGAAATGCTGGCTATCATTCATGCACTAGCCAAGTTCTGGCAATACTTGGTAGGTGCCCTGTTTGTGGTCAAGTCAGATCATAAAAGTCTCAAATATCTATTGGAGCAGAAGGATTTGAATGAAAGGCAACAGAAATGGGTAAGAAAAATACAGGCCTAAGACTTTGACATTGAATTTTTCAAAGGGAAGAACAATGTGGTGGCCGATGCGTTATCCAGGAGGCCATCCATCTTTGCCATGAAAGGGGTATCAGTTGACTGGAAAGACCATCTAGTGATGGAGTATGCAAAGGATCAGTTCGCATGCTAGCTATTGGATGGGCAGGTACAAGATGATAACTTCAAGGTTATGAATGACCTCATCTACTACAAGGACCAAATCTTTTTGGTTCCTGGATAGACCTTCAAGGCTAAGGTATTGCAGGCGTACCATGACTCACCAATGGCAGGACACCAGGGGATCAACAAGACATACAAGCAGGTGAGAGAAAGTTTCTCATGGAAGGGCCTCAAGGAGGATGTGATTAAGCATGTCAAGGAGTGTACTACATGTCAGGAGAACAAGGATGAGCACACGTACCCTGGGACTCAACAGAGAAATAGAAGGATAAGTATAAATAGAAGGCTAGGGTGCACCTATTATTCATTCTGGATTTTGGTATTTGCTTGTTATTTCTCTTGAGCATACAATTTGGGGGTTTTGATGTACAAACCCTTGTGAGCAACTCAGTGGTGAAAGACCCACTCACTTGTTCCGCAGCTTGGTCTCGGGGATGAAAGACTCCACCCACACCATTCTACACTCAACACACTTCCAACTATGAATTCATAAAAGCAGCAGGGCCATACTGTCCATGAGTTTCCAGCAAGGGTGCATCATCATCTAAAGAAGGGTTCGATCCAGCTGATCAGGAGAGCCTTTGGTCATTTCGACACTTGGGTTTTACTTGCAGGGCCTCAACCATCATTTTGAGGGTTTTTCCGGAGAGATATCACCATTGGATCTTTAGCCTCAGATTGGAACGACTTGGAGGCAAGAGGACGTCCTGTGATTCAGTATTTCTCAGATCTAGGGAGATCTACTTGGAATCTGGGTCTGAAACTTCTCATATGGGTTTCCCATAGCCCAGTATACATTCCTGGAGAGTTTCGGAGCATTTGGAGGTCTCCTTCATCAGGGCCAAGTTATCTAGGGTTTCAGGCATCCAGGAGGGCGCAGCTTCATTTGAGGATTCAATGTTTGGAGGGGTTTTCCTTAGCCTTTCAGCTTGAGACTTCACGAGGGGGTTATTGTCACCTGGATCTATCATTTGGCAGAGTTTGGACTCATTTGGAGTCTTCTTAAAGTTGGGCCAAATTATTGAGGGTTTCAGCTATCTACTAGAGCGTGGCATCTTCCAGACTGAGGAGCTTGGGAGTCATATGGCCCAAATCTACTTGCCTTAGTATTCATCTCTCATCCAACCTTTGGAGGATTATTTTGTATCGGCAGATCATTTTGTAGCAGCTCATATTTCTTATCTATTGGGCCATCTGAGGATTATTCCAGATCTTCCATCTATTGTATCTATTCCATGCTTCTCATAATAAAAGGTCAGATCTATGCTTGTGTTCTCTGTATCTTGAATGTATTGTGATCTTTCATGTGTTGGATAAATATTGTATAAACGCCACTTAATAACTAGACAACTCAATAAATCACCTAGACATCAAACACAATAGTGGTAGTTAGTGGTTTCAAGCAAAAAAAATTGGCTTGGGATTGTTATCCCCGATATCTAGGGATAACTAGGAGATCATGTCTCGAGGCCCACATGGTCCCAGACATGGAGTACCGAGAGCAGGATTGACTTGAGCATGGCCCTGGAGGGCCCATCTCTCTTCTTCTTCATTAGATTTGTCCTGTCAGCAGTAGCAGTTTCCATCACCACCAGCCTGGGCTTGCATCAGAGAGGACTCTTGCTCCATGAGGTAATTGGTCTGAGGTATCATGGTATGTGTCATATTTGATTGTTATAACCTTCTTATATATGCATTATGTTCCTTTCATTTCTGATGA
>CBVK0101228320.1:0-31830 GCA_900067695.1 Picea abies
GATCTCACCCTCTTTCCTTCTATTCGAGATAGATTTTCCTAAATCCAATGGTTGTGGTGGACCCTCCAATGGATATACATTTGTCTATCATTTGGATTGTCCCTCGATAGATTCCCTCACCATCCTTGCATGCCAACACTCCGATGACTATGCACTTCGAACAACGACCCAGATATGTTCTCTTCATCGAATCAATGGTGGAAAATGACTCTGGATCTCCCACATCATCGAACTCTAACGATAACCAATACAACAAATATAATGACCCAGAACCCATCGTAGTTTCCCTCTAATAGATAAACATTCTATGTTGACTCAGAGTTCATCAGCTCTAGGTATCATATCCCACTCTGCTGAAGGGCTAGGATCTATTTGTTGTCCCAATTCAACGGATACAATTCCTTAAGACTTAAAACATGGGTTTTTCTCTAGGTTATCAGTCTGATTCAGATCTTATCCAATTAAAATAATTTTCTAAGTGACACAGATGCACCTCACACTCTACGTCCGCTCACAGGATCGTTCAATCACCAAGTGAGTCGAGGTGGCTCTTTTGATTCCTTACTGGAATCTCTGTTAAAACCCGATCCACAGGTCCTTCTTTTACCTCCACGGTCGTATGCACATGAATGTTTCCCTTTCCTCAAAAGGAAATGCAATTTCAGGCTTCGAGGTTTCTTAAATCCTGATGATAGAAATCCTATGTCCTCTTCACCTCCCGATCACCGATTTTTCGATATGTCGAAACTCCTCTGTCGGCGACTAGCCCTCAAGGCTAAGTCTTGGACCACATGACCACTTCACATATTACCCTGACCTTATTTCGGGGTTTCGCAACCCAAGTGCTCGACCACTTTTCCTCCAAACCCCTGAAATGATGATATGGGTACACTCCTTCTCTTTTCAGTGCCCTTCGTGCGTGACCACTAGCTAGGCCTAACTCTAGCACTTTTCTCTTCTCGTCGCTTCATCAGTTGGAGCACCTAATGCTTGGGCTCTAATCCTGCGAACTTTCGAGTTCGCGAGATCCCTAGATCTCTGCCACGTGTCCCAAATGGATGGACGGTCCAAATCAAGTCTCGGGACTTCACCAGATGCAAAGTCAAAAATCGGTCACCTCTATGAGTCCTGGTGCCCAGATCTCAGAAATGGATGATTGCGCGACACACGTCCTTCCTCAAATCGACGACTGCAATTCTTTCGTTGTTTTAGGACTTGTAGTGTCCTGACCTCTCGACCTCGAGACTTCCGATATCCCGAACGCCGATACCCCAATGCACCAATGCATTTAAGGACTTTTACCTCCTCGGCTCCACTGTATGAGAGTTTAACTCCCTTGCATGTCCTATCAGATCCAACCGCTGATGAGTACTGGGATCAAGATCTGATGGTTCAAATCTGTTCCTTCTATGTGCTTTCTCTGTTTCTCCCTGGACGAGGAAAACCAATGATCCAGATCTCTCCAACTGAATCCAATGGTAGTTGTTTCTCCTTTCGAGCTTCGGCGCTTTCTTCCTAGACTTGGAAGAATTTCCAAGAAACCCCAAAGGTCTCGACCTTGAATTCTTTTCCCTACGAGCTCTGCAAATTGAGTTCTCGCCTACGCGTATAAAAGCATTGTTCCTCCTAAGCTTTAAAAACTATGAACTCTTCAAGGAGTTCTATAGACTCTACACTCCTTGCAGCTACGCTCTATGCACCGAAAGCACTAACCCTCCTGAGATTTAGCCTTCTCTGAAACCTTAAGAGGTTTCCACAAATCCTGCACTCCTTGCAGAGTCTTTGCATGCACGCAAAGGTGTTGTCTCTTCTGAGCTTTCCTACTCTTCAGACCTTAAAGGAATAAATCTTCTTTCCTTCTCCTACAGATGGAGAATTACGAGGCCCTCCTGGTGCTCAGTCTGCTCAAGCAACCTATTGCTGAGTATTTTTGGGTATTCAGTAACCCTGTATATATGCTCAATGCCCACTTGGAAGAGCCTCTTACGGAACTCCTCAGAGCTTCCGCCTTCTTCTAAACTCAACAAAGTCCCTCTATGTACTCTGGGCCTGTGCTCAATGCCCACTTGACAGAGCTTTACAAAACTCAAAAAGAGGTTTAATCTACAATTGTGTCTCTTATACACAACCTTGCCTCCAAGGTATTCATCAACCTTGAGGTCTTCCTCTGAGTTGTTGATTTCAACTTCTGTGCCCACCTGGAACGCCTTTGTCTGACTTCGCAGAGTTCAGAAGTGCACCCTCTGTGCATGGCTATCAGAACCCACAGCATTCTGTAACACCCTCCTGGTATGAAGCCTCAAAGACCTCTCAAGCCTGAAACCAAACACACTCCTGCAAATGCAAAACTACAGCATACATTCACAACATAATAAGAACACACACAGACATTCATTTAACACCAGAAATATGCAGGAAAAAATGATGTTTGTATTAAAATGGAAAATTCTTATTTACAATGGTGTTCCTAAGCACGGCCTATAACAAGGTATTGGCTCTTCTCTCCTCTTCTCTATGCTAACTCTCCCTATTACAACCTTTTTTCAAATGAGATCCAAAATTGATCTTTTACATGAGGGGCTCCTCGAGCTCTTCCCTCCAATCTACCTACCCTATTCAATTACGTTGAATGGGTTGTCTAGTCCGCAATCTGGATCTAGATCTCAGCCTTACAAACATTAAAGGCCTACCTACTCTAATTCATGCACACAAGTACAGCTCCATGGCTCCACAGCCTAAAAACATTTAGTTACATTCATTCAAATTTTAAATGAGGACTGCGCCTCTCTTCAACATGCGATTTGAATTCACTGACGTGGTTGGATGGTTGGCTGGATGACGTGGGGAGATGCTCCTGCATCATACTCCTCAGCTGCAAAATACATGAGCTCCTTCTCATGAGGTCCCCATCTCATCTTTTGAAATCCTCTTAGGTCCCAAACAAATTTCTGGAGTTGTTCATCTGCTCCATCTCCCTGCTGCTATTGTTGCTTTTGCGTTGTTGTTGTTGCTGCTTCTTCTGCTTCTCTGCTCAACTTCTCCTTTTTGGTAGTCTCTGTTGAATCTACCATCAGCCACCTAATCTTCTCGATCATTTCATCCAGCTACTCCAGTGGCTGGATCTACTTTTGCAGTCTCCTCAGCTACAAAATTTGCCTGCAATTGGGCAGATCACCATGATCTCTCATGCCATCTTCATCTTCATCATCTTCTTTTGTGGCCTTAACTTGCCACCCTGCTATAGAGTTCATCTTTGTAGTCTTCTCTTGACTGACCTGTTGTTCAATCATCTTCACTGACAGGTCAACTTCTTCCAGTTCTCTTGTTGGCTCTGGATTGTTCAGCCAATCCTCTAGTATCTCCAGTTCCATCTCCCATGGAGTGATTGATCTGCTTGACTTCTCTCCATCTTCTTATGATGCCAGCTTCAGTGTTGTAGCTTCCTCAGCTTCCTGGCTAAAAGCATTGAGACACTCCTCAGAATGCTCATTCTCCTCTCCTACTTGGGCAGCCTCAAATATCTGCTCCAATTCCTCCTTGACAGTCTCAGCTAGTTGTCCTTCTATTGTTGTTGCACCTGTAACATAGATTTCTGCCTCTTCTCAGGAAAATGGCAGAAATATCTGAATTCCCCCAATCATCAGAAGATTCACCTGATATTCTTCTTCTATCAGTTGCATATGTTGATCCAAGCTCACCTCAGAGTTTATGAGACCCTCAGATAGTCTCTTCTTCTCATCCCTGCCCACCTGGCAAATTGAAAACTCTTTGCTGCCCTCCTAGCAGTCCATGAGATCCCGTAGCGATCTCGATCCATTGCCACCTGGCACTATGAAATTCCCTGGCTATTCTCATGATAGTCTATGAGATCTTCAGCTGATCTCAACTCTTTTCCCACCTGGAAATCGAGAATTTCCTCTCTGTCCTCCTGACAGTTCTTGAGATCTTTAGCTGATCCCAATTCGTCCTCAGCATCACTGAGATTTCTCTTAGTATCTGGCCCACACATCTGAACCCTTTCTTCTGGTCTATTGATTTTTTTAGCATACCTCAACCACCTTCTCAACAATTTACACTGCCTTATGACCATCAACTACTTGAGTGGCCATTTTACCTTCGACTTCATGGGTCATTCATATACCCATCTCGATCTTGCAGTTTGTTGCATCTCCAATGTGAGGTCATCCATCCTCGCATTCATCTCAGTGAGTTCTTCATCCCATTCAACTTCACTCATCAGCTCTGGGCCTTTCCTTTTAGCATATATTTAGCCTTCGGTAGCCATCTTGTTGTTCTTGTCTACCCTGCTAGAAAATCTGTTGTTGTCACTCTGAAACCTTGAGTGTTCTCAACTTCATTTGTAGTCCTCCTGACTATCTGTGGACTGTTGTCGACCTACAAACAATCCCTACAGAGTTTCATCGCTCTGTCTCCTTCTTGATCCTTCTATCTGAAATATACAAATAGAATCTGAGCTTTGATACCACTTGACACAGACGCATCTCGCACTCTACGTCTGCTCACAGGATCGTTCAATCACCAAGTGAGTCAAGGTGGCTCTTTTGATTCCTTGTTGGAATCTCTATTAAAACCTGATCCACAGGTCCTTCTTTTACCTCCACGGTTGTCTGCACATGACCGCTGCCCTTTCCTCAACAGGAAATTCAATTTCAGGCTTCGGGGTTTCTTAAATCCTGATGACATAAATTATTTTTCCTCTTCACCTCCCAATCACCGATTTTTCGATATGTTGAAACTCCTCTATCGACGACTATCCCTCAAGGCTAAGTCTTGGACCACACGACCACTTCACATATGACCCTGACCTTATTTCAGGGTTTCGCAACCCAAGCTCTCAACCTCTTGTCCTCTAGACCCCCAAAATGCCGATACGCGAAATGTTGATATGGGTACGCCTAACTCTATCACTTTTCACTTCTCGCCACTTCATCAGTTGGAGCACCCAATGCTTGGGCTCTCATCCTGCGATCTTTCGAGTTCACGATATCCCTAGATCTCTGCCACGTGTCCCAAATGGATGGAAGGTCCAGATCAAGTCTCAGGACTTCACCCGATGCGAAGTCAAAAAGCGCTCACCTCTGTGAGTCCCGGTGCCCGGATCTCTGAAATGGACGATCATGCAACATGCATCCTTCCTTAAATCGTTGGTTGCGATTCTTTCACTGTTTTAGGACTTGTAGTGTCCTGACCTCTTGACCTTGAGACTTCCGATATCCTGAACGTCGATATCCCAATGTGCCAATGCCTTTCGGGACTTTCGCCTCCTCGGCTCCACTATATGAGGGTTTAACTCCCTCGCATGTCCTGTCAGATCCAATGGCTAACGGGTACTGGGATCAAGATCCAATGGTTCAAATCCATTCCTTCTATGCACTTTCTCTGCTGCTCCCTGGACATGGAAAACTGATGATCCAGATCTCTCCGGCTGAATCCAATGGTATTTGTTGCTCCTCCCAAGCTTTGGAACTTTCTTCCCAGACTTGGAAGAATTTCCAAGAAAACCCAAAGGTCTCGACCTTGAATTCTTTTCCCTATGATCTTTGCGAATTGAGTTTTTGCCTGCACGTATAAAAGCGTTGTTCCTCCTGAGCTTTAAAAACTATGAACTCTTCAAGGAGTTATGTAGCCTCTACACTCCTTGCAGCTACGCTCTATGCACTAAAAGCACTAACCCTCCTAAGATTTAGCCTTCTCTAAAACCTTAAGAGGTTTCCATGACTCCTGCACTCCTTGCAGAGTCTTTGCACACATGTAAAGGTGTTGTCTCCTCTGAGATTTCATGCTCCTCAAACCTTAAAGGAATAAATATTCTTTCCTTCTCTTGCAAATAGAGAATTACGAGGCCCTCCTAGTGCTCAGTCTGCTCAAGCAACCTATTGCTAAGTATTTCCAAGTATTCAGTAACCCTGTGTATATGCTCAATGCCCAGTTGGCAGAGCCTCTTACGGAACTCCTCAGAGCTTCTGCCTTCTTCTGAACTCAACAAATTCCCTCCATGTACTCCAGGCCTCTGTTCAATTCCCACTTGGCAGAGCTTTACAGAACTCAAAAATAGGTTTAATATACAATTGTGTCTCTTATACACAGCCTTGCCTCCAAGGTATTCAGAAACCTTGAGGTCTTCCTCTGAGTTGTTGATTTCAACTTCTATGCCCACCTGGCATGCCTCTGTCTGACTCTGTAGAGTTTAGAAGTGCACCCTTTGTGCAGGGCTATCAGAACCCACAGCGTTCTGTAACACCCTCCTGGTGTGAAGCCTCAAAGACCTCTCAAGCCTGAAACCAAACACCTTCCTGCAAATGCAAAACTATAGCATACATTCACAGCATAATAAGAACACACATAGACATTCATTTAACACCAGAAATATGCAAGAAAAACTGATGTTTGTATTAAAATGGAAAATGCCTGTTTACAATGGTGTTTCTGAGCATGGCCTGTAACAAGGTCTCGGCTCTTCTCTCCTCTTCTCTATGCTAACTCTCCCTATTACAACATTTTTTCAAATGAGATCCAAAATTGATCTTTTACATGAGGGGCTCCTTGAGCTCTTCCCTCCAATCTACCTACCCTATTCAATTACATTGAATGGACTGTCTAGTCCGCAATCTGGATCTAGATCTAAGCCTTACAAACATTAAAGGCCTACCTACTCTAATGCCTACACACAAGCACGGCTTCATGGCTCAACAGCCTAAAAACATTTAATTACATTCATTCAAATTTTAAATGAGGACTGCGCCTCTCTTCAACACGTGATTTGAATTCACTGATGTGGCTGGATGTCTGGCTGGCTGACATGGGGAGATGCTCCTGCATCACTAATTCTCTTCTAAGGTTCTACCAGACTCTTAAGAGATAGAGGTCCATACTCAAACCGACTAAGTCAACTCCTCCGTCCATTTTCAAGATAGATATATTCTTCTTGACTTGCAGGCCTTCCATTCAAAGGCTTGGAGTATTCATAGGAATACACTCTATCCTCAGACTACTCTCATGGGTTCATTAGTCTACAAGTTAGCCAGGGACGAGACATCTCCCAAAATTGATCTACAAAAATGATATTGTAAGGAGTAATTTTCATTCAACGGAAGATATACATTCTATATTCATATTTTTTGTGAAGACTTTAGTAGCTCAGTCTTCACTAATAACACACAAAACTTAATCATGTAAATGGGATGCAACAGCTTGACCATCACTCTATTCTTACTCAAATTTACAATTGATTTCATATATTAGTCTTTAACATAGATATAATTAGTGAGAAGGAAACAAAATACAATTTCCATGACTTACTTCAGATTCTGAAATCCACCAAACATATGGAGCAACAAATTTTCTACCAAAATAGAATATCGAATACTTTATATAGATAAAACATAATTTCCATGGTATCAAGGAATTGATCATGACATAAACCATAAATTCAAAAATTATCTGAGTATTTACGATTGATTAGCAACTGCTAATGGGTGAGCCTTGTTCCTCCCAACCATAGGCATAGCTATCTTCTATTTATTTTTGCATTTGGCCACCTCCTAGCCAAAATATGATGCCATAAGGAAAAAATTCTCACTCGATGACAGATGTATATAGATGAATGTTTCTCTCCTTCTTCCTCGGGGATTAATGAGATACTTCTCCAATTTCACCATGCAAGGGGGTTTTTTCTTCCTTCCAGAAGTCACACCTTTTCTCCCAGGTTTTCCAGGCTTGGTTTTTAGCTTGGTCCTCTTGTCTAGTCCCATCTCTCTTCTATTCCCTAGAATACCCCCACTTTTTCTTTCCCCTGCCCCCTTTTGTGGGTTCATTTCCCAAGTTCAAGGTCCCATTAGATTTTTCATTATGGTACTTCATGTACCCATTATTATGAGGCAAGGAAGATCTTTGTACAACTCCCCATTATTTCTCATAACTATCGGAAGTTGGTAGTTCAACCACCAACTACCTTCCTTAACTGAAATTATTAGGAAATGAGAAAATTTGGATTTTCTTGAATATTAAATTGGTAAGGGAAATTTCCTCACCATTTACCTCCATGGCATCATTTTATGTGTAAGTTCTCCCCCATCAACATCATTATTATTAAAATGCATTTTATCATTTCAATTTTTCATCATGGTCCAAGACACTAAACACATGACTTATGGAAAAATTTAGACATATATTTACATACTGGGGGAAAACAGGGTGTTACACTATCGATGTTTTTGTTCTCATAAGTTTATGTTTAAATACCTCCCTACAAATATTCATTTTTTTTCCTAGTGTGCCACCATTTGTTGTGCTAGGAATCACAACCTCTCTTTTTCTTAGAGTCTTGTTCAAAAATGCATTCCTTCCGATGAATATGGGACCCCTCCTTTTCACCTTGAAGAGTTACCTCGACTTCTTGGTATTTTATTTTCTCATGCCCCTCTCATTGGGTTCCTTGATATTTCAAGTATGGATTGGTTTATCTATGTTTTTATTTGATCGTAAAACTTAGAAAAACTTCAAGGATCATTCTTGAATATTGGAAAAGTTCTTCTCAAGTCTCTCGACACACATCGGAGAGGTTCCCATTAATTTCTCTCGTGCATACTGGAGGAGTTCTTAAAAAATCCATTGGTCAGGCTAACGGAGTTATCATAAACTTCTCTTATGCATGACTCTTACTACCAGCAGCCTTCCTAGAAACTCCTACGAAACATAAGCACTTGACCAACATACTTCCCACAATTATTTATGATATGACTGAAAACCTTCCCAAAAACCTCTCTGACATGTTTATTCACTTACTGGTCGAGTTAAAAATAACACCTATAGTGTATAGCAAAGGACTTCCCAAAAGCATCTCCATTGTGGATGAGTAATTTCACAACACTGCTTCTGATAAAGACTTAAATGCCTCTATGATGACGTCAAAACGCATACACTCTCTATGAAAGAGATCACTCCCTTTTCCTTTCTTATGATTATTTTCTTTTTGGATAAGAGGTAAAGGTGAGTGTCGAGAGACCGAGAGTGAAGCTACCTTACCTATGAAATAGTTACACCTTCCATCTCATTGATTTTCCACATGTCATGGCATCCTCCAGGTAATCCCTAAAATTATTTACACTAATTCTTTCTCGCTAGGGTTAGGGTTTATCTTTATTTATAGATAGTATGTAATGTATCTACTAATCCCTTGACCACAACCTCCACTATCCACATTTAAATTATTACCCCCAACATTGATGACCCATCCATATTGATTCCATGGGAAATCCTAATCATGGTGCTTGTAACACCACCTCTCTAAACCTCTGATTATATGTAATTAATTGCAATTAATGATTTCCATGCTATGGAATGAAAACAATGTAAATGTATTAATGATCAATCAAAAATTCCAATAATTGATTGTGGGGGTGAAGCCTTGAGTAATAGACATGATACAACTAAAGGAAAGACTGAGGGAACATAGAGAGGGTTCATTATGCTAAAATGACTATGTTGTTCTTGAGATTTACTCTAGGATCACATAATAATGTCACGCATCCAAATTTTAAGAGATTTGTTTTTATAATGCTTTTCTACCTTCAGTTTTAAGATAAAACTTCAAACTTCTTTGCTCTAGCTACCCCAATTTGTATTCTTACTGCCATAAAAACCCTTCAAAGAACTTTCTTTGGAAAGGGGCGAAGATGGAACGAAAAATAGCTCTGATCAGCTGAGAAAAAATTTTCAAGACAAAACTACAAGGAGGTCTTGGCTTAAGGGACCCAACCACTCTCAACAAAGTCCTCAATGTAAAGATCTAGTGGACATGGTTGAAGTGACCTAAGGACCTCTGGGCCAGACACTGTAGGAAGAAGTACGTTCCACATATTTTGAACAATAACTCATCAAATGGAATGAAAACATATAGTTCTCCCTGATCTGGAATGCTGCAAGACAAGGACATTCCCTAATTATCGAACATGCTTTCTAGGAAATACGAAACGAAAGAAAAACTACCTTTTGGAATGACTCATGGAAATAATGGCCCTCCCTAAAGAAGCACTCTATCACAGAGGTTCTCCTTACCCCCACCATTGAGGCCAGTCTAATCATGGTCACAAACTTTTGGCAAGATAACCCCCCAGACACAACTTGGCATCTTTTGAAGTTCACCCCCAATGAACTTCACACTCCAGTGCACGTGGATCTTCAAAATTGGCATGAGAGAACTGCTTGTTGGCCCTTGGACAAGTTTTGTGGAAACGTTGGTCATGTTTGACCAATTTTGGGACTTCGATAGGATGGTCAAAGATGAAGCACTAGGTGGAGCGAAGATCGCAGGATCTCACCACCTTTTGTGCACTTTTTGGGTTTAGGGTTTATGTAACGGTTATGGGATGTCGGCCCATGGGTTTACCCATGCTTAGAACCATTTTGTAAAGTATCAATAAAAATCTAGGTGATGTAAGTGAGAGAGATATATGCGGTGCTAAGTGATGTTGTGCTAAGTGCAAGCAATGTAAGTATTTGGGTCTATGTGATTGAGTTGGCTCTTTGCATACCATGTGTTGAGAACTTGCAGAGCTGAGTGCAAGTGATTGTAAGAAAGGCTCTATGTTGTGCCAAGATTGGGGAAGGAGGATCTGTCAAGGTGCGCGTAGATCTCATGTCCTATGTGGAATTGGTTTTGAGGCTCTATGCATGTAAGGAGATTAATAGAAGACAATAAAGAAGAAGAAGATTTGGTGGGCATATCCAAACACTGGGGGTGAACCACGTATATCCTATGTTATGGTTTCTTTGTATGATTAATGTGATTTATGCTTAGTGTTGTTATCTTAATGTATGTTAGATGCATATGATATAATAACTTAGTGCTTAGTAATGTGAATGAATGCTAGATCTGATCTATTTCTATGTGCTAAGTGCTTGGAATTGTTAGATATTGCTTATTATTGCATTGCTCTATAATTAAGGTTTTACCTGCGATGTGAATAAGAGTTAAACACTAATGAATGTTAACTTATAAGTGTTATGTTAAGTATTTTAATCACAGATATATGTCCCAGCTAGGTTGTATACACTTGAGTCCTCCAACCCCCCCTGCCTATACCTCAGGTGAGACTTCATATGCTTCACAGGTGTTGCCGAAAGGGTTAGTAGTTAGGGTTTTGTTGGTGCGTTGTTGAAGTGTCAAACCCTGGGTCTACCCTGGTGCCAAAAAATGGTTATGTTGTCGGGATTGAAACTATGATTGTTGGGAACTGAAGAAAAGAGAAAGCTCTGTGCGAAGATATGTTGCCCTAGTGCGCAGTACCCTACTTGATTTTTTAAGCTCTGTGCTAAGAAGAGAAGTCTGATCTGAAGAAAAGAGGTAAGATATTAAAAGAATTTTTCTCTGATAAAGGTAAGATAAGTGGAATTTTTTGTTTCAAAAGAATGGATCTAGGTATGTTTAATAGATTTGGTCCTAGTCTGAAAACTAGGGCACAACTAGAAGAAAGAATATATGATATGAATAGATCTGGTAAAACTAGTGAAAGATATGTTATTCCTATGCATAGACAGAATTGTTGGACTAACAAATGGATGCAGGATCCTAGAAAGAATTTTTTGTAGGTCCATCACTGGGTTCCCAGTGCGTGGTATAGGAAAGGTTGGCAATCATTCAAGAGAAAGAGAGGATTGACTCTTTGTTATAGTTGTAGAATACTGGGACATCTTGCTAAGGAATTCCCTGGTAGAGGTCCTATTTGCCTTTGTTGTAAAGCTATTGGACATCAAGTTTTGGATTTCCCTAGAATCATTGATAAAGTTGAAAAGATGAATATGAGACAAGAAAAACCTGAGGAAGGCCAAAAGACTAAGAATATGCTAAAAAAACCAGAAATAATCAGAGGCTATATTATTGCAGATGAAAGAAACTTTGAATGATCACAAAGACATCAGTTTATCAGAGATATTAAAAGAGAAAGAGTGCATAGAAACAAGAATAGGAGACTTCGACATAGACTGTGTATTGGATGTAGAAACACAAGTGAATATTATGACATAAAGTACTTGGGAAATCTCATGAAATCCTACTATGGTTCCTTCACTGGGAGGGATAGGATTGTTTAAAGGAAAGTTGATAACCTTATGTGGAAGACTTGCCCATGTACCTATGATTTCTCATGGAGCATCGACAAAAGAAGAATTCAAGGTCATTAAGCTTGTTGAGAATAACAACCCCTTTTCTCTTTTGTTAGGAAAGACCTAGGTTGAGAAAGATCAGATCTGAAGGAAAGATGAAGAGGAAGATCTAGAACAAAAAAAGAAAGAATTAAGGGATTTCATGGCTAGGAGAATAACGTGCTTAATAGAAGAATAGGAGGACAAATTGAAGCAAATTAGCACCAGAGACCAGGCTATTGAAGTTGAAAAAACACAAGAATACTTGAAGAACCCACCCATGCAAGAAATTAGAACACCTACTCCAGAATGAGAAGAAGTATTACCCTTGAACCCTATGAAAGAATCTCACCAGTGCGAAGTTATTATGTTAAGTGCAAATAAGAATAAGAATGGGAAGAGGAACCCAGTAACTCAGATCATAGGAAAGAAGCCCAGAAAGCTCAGCAAGAAGAAAGCTAAGTTAGAAAAATTGAAAGGTGTTCCGGAGAAGACTTTGCACAAGGAAGGCTTGAAGAATTTGAACCTCTTCAGGATATCAGAACAAAGAAGATTGGCACTTCGCCACGGCGGAGCAATATGACCATTGGAGGCATCTCGACTATTAGAGCGATGCTCCAGAACGGCTAGAAACATAGTTATTTCCAAAGTCATCACCATTGGACCATTGGGACCATGCCATAATGGATGGAACTGCATTGATTGATGTGTTCCTACCTGTTGGAGGGATCTGTTACGATGTTATCTATTTAACCCGTTGAACGTCTTACCGTGGACACTTTTTCAAGCATCAATTATTTAAGCACATAAAGATCTGACTATTACTACGTTGTGATTATTGAGACCTCGTCACCCATTCTATTACCATAAGTGTTTTTCCACTGACCTGAGATATATGATCTCGAGAATGCATGTTGAACAACATTAGCGTAGTAGAAAAGTATTTCGAAGAGATCATAATAGACCTCATGGCTGAGAAGGTGATGTTCATAGGCATACAAGCTTCATCAACGTGAGGATTGCAAGCATCCTCGTCGACTGTGCAGCATCAGTCTAGCCAAACCGTTGCTAAGAAACATAGCAAGAATCGTAATGAATTGGCGAATGTGAAGCTTATCCCATCAATCCTACCTAACTACATCCCGCCTATGGCTAGTGTGGTGATTCGTGATAGCATCCCAAGGGACTTCGACTACACACTAATTACTGTCTATCTCCCAAATGGAATACGCACAGTCAAACCACAGTTGAAAAGGATTCTGACGTTGAATATCAGTGACTATAACTCAGGAGATCGCAAAAACTATGGAATTCTCGCACCACATAAGTATTTGACGAAGACAGCAGGGAAGAAGTTGAAGATAATCCCCCAGTTGTGGACCATGGACATCTTGAGGTCCACGATCCTCAATGTGATGAAGTTACAACACTTCAAAAGACATCAGGAGGTTAACATGTGCAATAAGCTCTTGCTATCGTGATTCCATGGTGGTTACCTATGGCTGGACATGGATATCAAGGTAGATCTGGTGTTGATCCATTGGATCACTGGATTAAGCATGCAAGGACCAGACCAACAAGATTTTTACCCAGGGAAGGTTGTAGATCACACCCTGGCACAGACAATCAAAGAAACCTATGGTGATGTCGAGAAGGGGAAGTGAGGCTACAAGGTAGCCTCCATACAGAACGATGCAATGCACCTAGCTTTCTAGTTGATTGCTGGTAATACCATCAGGAAGAATAGACCAATATAGGTCATGGGGTTTGTTGTCGACCTCGCAGGAAAATGCATTGAAGGACTACAAATGAACTAGGTGAGATACCTTGTCAACCAGTTAGAGAAAAATTGTCGTGAATCTCAAGATCAAGGCTATGAGTTTCATTTCAGTTCGTTGTTGATTCTCATCGCCTTCATTGCTTGGGGAATTCTACAAGGAGAGGCCTTCCCTGAAATTGAGTCATCTGAACCAATAGCTACGAAGTTCACTACACTATGGTACTTGAATGACATGGCAAAGAAATGGAAGTCAAAAATGGTGTTCCACACCTATTTTATGCAACTGAAGAGGGCCATTAAATACTTCCCTCGCATGACGTTGAATACACTACATCGGTTCAGGCCATTTACGAAGTTCCACAAAGATATGCATTTTATATATACCACTTCGTGGAGAGACAAACACAAAGATGAACTTCAGTATTATTATAAACTCACTGAGGAAGACATGGAGGAAATCACCAAGGATTGGCCTGAAGAATTCCTAGTGCCAATTGAACAGACAGAACTATCTGACCCCAACCTCATTGAAAGTCCTATAGTCACCCGTGAAGAATACGATGCTCCAAGCAACAACAAGAAGAAAAAGAAAGAGGAGGTATAGGGACTAAACATCGCATTAGAGGAGACTACATGAGACTCACCTGAAGGGGGAGGAGGCGACGAAGTAGACAAAGAAGAGGATGAAGGAGAAGAAGAAAATCAGAATTAGGGCGAAGTAACACCACCTAAATATCCCCTCGAAGAGATAGAGACATACAAGAAAAGAAAGGGTTCTCCAAAGAAACCTTCATCGCAGAAGTATTCAAAATCCAATAAACCTCCATTTCAAACTGTGCTAATGGTTGATAACATTAACCTTATCATTGTTGTTGTGTTAGACACCTCGAAGGATATCTTGCAAAGAAGTGAAGCCAAACAAGAGAAAATGTTTGACAAGATTAAAGAAAATCTTAAAGGAGTACATCATGCTCTTTATTCAAGTTGCACAGTGTCTATTGCGCCATCACCATCAGAAGGAGCAGAGTTGGGAGATGAGCCTGCCCAGCTACGTAGATTAGCAAACTCGGTAGAATCCCTCCTTCATCATGTCTAGTAGGAAAAAGAATAGGCCACAGAGACCCTAAAGCAAGAAAAAGAGGAATCCATAGAGTAATGACGGGTTGTGCAACAAGAAAAAGATGACCTCCAGATGAAGTTTGCAGGGGATAGAGCACAGATCCAAAAGGAGAAAGAACAGTTTCTCGTGGAGCCGATGGGAGTTAAAGAAGCAGTAACCAGAGCACTTCACTCTATGATAGGCTTAGAACAAAGGGAAGAAGAAACAACTGAGATTCAGGTGGGGAAGCTCATTGAATCCATTCAGCAGCTCCAAGCATGAATAGTAGAACTGGAACTACAAGTCGTGCCAAGCACTCCACAGGAAGTGTGAGATCAGAGGGAAGAAACTGTCAGGAGCACAGTCAAAAGAATCAAAGAATTATTCTTGGAATGCAAGAAACTCAGCAGTCGAAGTGTGCAGACTTATGAACGACTTGTAGAGGATTCATAACTAAGCACATTGGAGTCACAGCTCCAGGAGGTGAAGCAACAAGCAACAACAGTGCAAGCACAGCTGAAGCCACTATCAGTGGTTGAGAGATTGAAAAGGTCCCAGGAATGGTGCACGGTTTAGCAATAGGTCTATGCCATCCAGAGTAAAGTCATGGAAGTGACCCAGAGGCTCTAGCCAGTGCAAGATGAATCTTGTACACCATTTGAGTAGATTGAAGGACAAGATGCACAGCTAGAACAAGTGGTCACATCAGTTGAACAAAGACTGGAAGTACCTGTCATCAAGAAGGTCATTCAGGAGTTTGCAGAGAAGGAGGCTTTGGCGAAACAATAGGTCAAACCAGCTGGAGCCAAGCTCGAGGCCTTCAAGGGAGAGTTACCTAGATCAGAGTGACTCGGGACAAGTCACGGGTGAGTGTTAGGGGCCTGTTGGCCCTTGACCAAGTTTTGCGGAAACGTTGGTCATGTTTGACCAATTTTGGGACTTTGACAGGCTATTTGAAGACGAAGCACTGGGTGAAGCGGAGATCGTGGGATCTCGCCACCTTTTGCACACTTTTGGGGTTTAGGGTTTATGTAACAGGTATGGGATGTCATCCCATGGGTTTACCCATGCTTAGGCCCATTTTGTAAAGTATAAATAGAAATTTAGGCAATGTAAGTGAGAGATATATATGTGGTGCTAAGTGATGTTGTGCTAAGTGCAAGAAATGTAAATAGTTGGGTCTTTGTGATTGAGTTGGCTCTGTGCATACCATGTGTTGAGAACTTGCAGAGATGAGTGCAAGTGATTGTAAGAAAGACTTTGTGTTGTGCCAATCTCAAGGAAGGAGGATCTGGCAAGGTGTGCACAGATCTCATGTCCTATGCAGAGTTGGTTTGAGGCTCTGTGCATGTAAGGAGATTGACAGAAGATAATAAAGATGAAGAAGAGTTGGTGGATGTAGCCCCACACTAGGGGTGAACCACATATATCATGTGTTATGGTTGCTTTGTGTGATTAATGTGATTTATGCTTAGTGTTGTTATATTAATGTATGTTAGATGCATATGATATAATAGATTAGTGCTTAGTAATGTGAATGAATGTTATATTTGATCTATTTCTATGTGCTAAGTGCTTGGAAGTGTTAGATCTTGTTGATTATTGCGCTACTATGTAATTAGGGTTTTACCTACGATATGAATAAGAGTTAAATATTAATGAATGTTAACTGCTAAGTGTTATGTTAAGTATTGTAATCACAGATCTGTGTCCCAGCTAGGTTGTAGACACTTGAGTACTTCAACCCCCCTACCTCTACCTTGGGTGAGACTTCATCTGCTTCGCAAGTGTTGCCAAAAGGGTTGGTAGTTAGGGTTTTGTTGGTGCACTATAGAAGCATTCAACCCTGGTTCTGCCCCTGTGCCAACACTACTTCCAGGAAAATTATGATCTCTTAAGGAGGCAACATCTTAATATGGGGGAATTCCTCATGAGGCACCTTCACCATCAAAGAATCCTACAACATAAAGATCTCCTTACACTTGCTCCCCCATGAACCAATTTGGGCAAAAATATGGTTGATCAAGCACTGACCAAAAATAAGCACTTTCCTCTAGCTCATTGCACACAAGGGCATCCTCACTTGGTACAACCTCACCAAAAGAGGTTTTATCGGGCCCTCCATTTTCCCTCTATGCTGGAAAGACTCGGAATCACAAAATCATCTCCTCATTCTCTACTCCTACAGCTCACAAATATGTGATCATTGCACCTCAATCATGCGCACCACAGATTGCAAGTGATAAGGCCTCAGGGAGACCTTAGAAGAATGGAGAGACTCAGCTTTTCAGTATTCCATCCTAAACCATATTTGGCAGCTACTTCCAAGCTTCATTCTTTGGAATCTCTGAAAAGAGAGAAACAGAAAAAAATTCCTTTCAACTTAGCTTGACTGGTAGAAAATTTGGCAACACATAATTGATAATCAGAGAAACCATTCTCCTTCATCCATGGAAAGAGGAAGACTTGTCCTTTCCTCCACCAGAAAAGTGCATCCTGAACAAATGGATCATCAACTTTCACCCTCATTTTGCAAGAAAACCCAAATGTTCACAAGCTTAATACAGTCCTTCACACTCATCACCTCTAGCTCCAAGACACATCAAATTAAACTTTGATGGAGCTTCCAAAGGTAACCCGGGGCCTATTGGATTTAGGGTATTTCTTCACAACAGTCAAGGAAGCATAATACTCATCGCAGCAAGCAGTATTGGGAACAACACAAACAACACAGTTGAGCTCTGGGGCCTAATCAAAGGACTTCATCTTGCTCAAGACAATTTGTATCACAACCTGATCATTGAGGGGTATTCACAAACAATCCTAAGCCTCTTTGTAAATATACTTAATGGAGTGGATATAGACAACATCTCCCTGTGTTGGTGACTCACCACAGGACTCAACACTATTGCAACTCTCATTTCTCCTCAATTGGTGCTCATTCCTTTGCATGTGAGAAAGAAATCCAACTAGGTTGCAGACCATCTGGATAATTTTGGGGTGGATTTAGAAGGACAAGATATCCTCTACACATCCCCCACCCATAGTGATCAACCCCTCTTCCAAGACTGCTCAGCTAAGGCTCTCAGCACAGACAGCCCTTTGGATGGAGTGTTAGCATGCTCCATGCATCCGGCAAGGAACTTAGTGCCCGACACCTCAACTCAACCCATGTGATGGCACCTGTTGCTCATGACTTATGAAAGCATCTATTTCACCATACTCCCAACTAAATTATCTAGTGCTCTCAAAGCTAGCCTCTCGTCACGGCTATGGCATTGGTACAATGTTCACTCCTCCTACACTCGTGCACATTTACTCTCTTTCATTCCTCATATGGTGAAGACCATCCCCCTAGTTGGCTTCTATCACCCTCCCCTTCTAGCAATTTTTTCTCTCAGTCGCCCTCTCTGGTGCTTACCTAGTTCTTCTTGTTCGATTCTCCGCCTATACCTCTCGTTAGTCAGGATATGCCTCGCTTATGATGGAAGCTCAAGAGAGGTTACCTCTTATACCATAACAAAGTGGCCATGTCCAGTAGGCACCCTCCCTCCTTCTCTCCTTCACATATCTCCTCGCCTCCATATTCAACTCGATCCTCCCTAGACCAAACCGACCTTCCACCTTTGTCCTTTCCATGGGCTTGTTGCGTCGAATGGTTCGATATCTAAGGGAAATATCTTGGATTCACTCCTAGACCACTCCCTGACCTAGCCTCAACCTCGTAGTAAGCATTGGCATGTCCCTCCAGTCCACCACCCTTTTCTCCTTTGCCAACGTTTGTGCCTTCCTTAGAATATTGTAACATGCACTCAAAAGAAATCCAATTGGAGGTGTCCCATAACCAAGCTTGTCTCCATCTAGATTGTGTTTCATTCCTGAGACTCCAGGATTCAATCTCAATTCTCCAAGACTTGGTATTCATATTCCATAAGGATGTTGATGACCTTTTTTTTTATGCTGGAACACTTGGACCGACGCACAAAGAAAATTGAATCTCTGCTCTCGACACTTGGGCTTTAACACCCCCGCATCTCCAAGAGCAGTTTTTGTTCCATAATTCCAGGGGGACGATGAACAAGGTGTGGTTAAAGGTGCACAGGCAGCTGAGGACATGAAAGAAACCATGCACGGCACACGCATAGTGGAATTTGAGGGCATGCACGCCCACCAGACACCATGACAATCGGTAGGCGTACAGGTGCCAACATGCATGCTTTCTTTTGACAATTCTCAGTTTTTTTTGGAAGGTTATGTTTAGGCTGTTGGAGTTTAGTAATGTTTATTTTGTTGGTTTGTTAGATGATAGGCATTGCTTGGGTCATTGTATCAACTTTTTTGATATATAGTTTGACTATATGGATAGGCCGAATCGGTTTCCCCATGGAGCGATTCAGGAAAATATGTCTAATTTTCACTGGTATTTCTAGTCCGTATGTCAATATGAGTTGGTTTCCCTTTGAGGAAACTAAGCACTCCAAAAACTCGATATTAGGACGATACTGTAATTTTTGTTCATGACAGGTAATATATAGCTCTTACTTCAAAAAAAAAAAAGATGAAACTTCAAATAACTTTAATGATTAGAAAACACAGAGGCAATATCTCTGTCTTTGAGTTTTTTATAAATATTGAGGAGATGAAAAGTATAAATGATTAAAAAAACTATCAAATAAAGTAAGGTATCCAATATTGATAAATCTTACCTTATCTGCAATATCTTTTAAGATTTATTCTTCATGATTCTTCATGATTCTTCTATTCTTCATCTTCACATTCTTAGTTCTCAAAATAGAATAAAATCTAAACTAAAAAGATATTACAAATATTTTGAACATCTTCTAGTATTTCCTTCACTTGTTGGTGATTCATTTTTCCTCTATTTTCTCATGGGTACACTTGGATTTTTCTAATCCTTGAATTGCACATGCAGATCCAATAATGCAATAACAAAATTGGAGGGATCAATATTTTCATTTAATTCAAACGAAAAAACCTTTTATGCGCCAATGGTAGATTTCTTTGAATTTTAACTACTTCCTGTTGAGTGATATGATGTTGTAGACTTTGTTTTACCAAAAGATCATTTAATATTTGTGAATCAACATGATTGACCTATGATATAGCATTTTGCACCCTCTCTCTTCTTTTCTTCAGATATTCTTTATTCTTTTCAATATCAACTTGCCCAAGTGTAGCATGAATACCATTGATATCAATTACTTACATATCTATATCTATAGCTAAAAGAGAATCAAGACAAGCATCCTTTGCCTCTTTAGCTAGCATTTCACTTTCTTCAAGATTTTTTTCCCAGGTTTTTATGGCAATTTCTCCTTTTACCTGCTCAATTTATGAAAAAGGAACAAGTCCTAGTACATTGAGATTTTACCTCCACATTATAAATTCCTAAAATTTGGATCTGGCCATAAAAGATTCCTTCTCTTCATCATCAATAATATGAAATGAATTATTGATTACCTAATAATTTTTTCCTATGGTATCCCAACTTTCATACAAGTTATATTGAACAATCTGCAACCTCTCATGTATCTCTGATGCTTGTTTCTTGAAGGCGGAAATTTCAATTATTGTTCTCTCGATTGTGGTATTTCGAGATTGCAATTGATTTATTAATGTATCTCTCCAGGACACATGTTATTACTCAAGTTCCGATTTTGAAAACTTAATTTCAATTTCTCCTCTAATTGTTTAATTTGTTGCTGGAAACCCTGCCTCACTTGAATTATATCAGAATTGATTCTTTCTCTAGCAGTAACTTCAATCTGTTTCATATCATTATGCAATTTTTCCATCAAAAGATTCTTCTATTCAAGTTTTTTTCTCAAATTATCCTTTGACGATAAGTTGGCAGTTGAAAATGCTCCTAGTGAGTCTGCTACCTCCTTTGTGAATTCAGGGTCACTCTATCCCTATCCATCATATATTATTCTTTTCTTTTTGGTAATTTCTCCCTCTTTCTGTCCAGATTCGCTTCATATGATAGCCTTCCTTTTCTTGTTGAAAAGGAAATCTGATGAAGGCATATCTTTAGGTTCAATAGGTGTCAGTTCATATATATTTATAACCTTTGAACAAGGTAAATCATAACTTTTTGCTAGGGGAGTTAAAGATAGTATGGGAAGAGTAAGTGCAACATATCCCCCTTGGTTTGTGACATCTTTCACAGAAGTGTTAATGTTTGATAATAACAGAGGAAAATTATGCCCATGTTTCATGAAAGCCTTGAATAATGCTAATAAATCTTGATTAGTTTTACCTAGTATGGATATCCCTGTAATTATTGAATCCTTGAGCAGTGTTCCTGGTTTCCTTTCCACTTCTTTATTTTTGACCTCATGCAAGTGATGTTGCTTGAGATTTGATGATTGTGCCACCTATGAAGTTGGATTAAGCCTTTGTTCTTCTTGCAAGATTTTAGGTAAACTATTCCTTTTATGCTTTTGAAAGATGAGAAAACCTAATTGTTGTTCTTGAGGAAGACTTTGAAATCTAGATACAACCTCATCGTATGATCTAACTCCTTTGAAAATATCATCATAAGGTGAATCTTCATGGATGTATTTATTCATGTTAATCTGAGCCAAATGATTTTTTACCACCCTATGTGGATCATGCTTCTTGAATTCAATGTCAACTAGTTTAATATCATCTAAGGTTGAAGCTTCTACCTTAGCATGTCCAAAATGTGATAATGAGAATATAAAAACATGTATAGGATAGGTCGGCCAAACTCTTTTTTGTACAACCTTCAGTTCTTTGGTGATGCCTATTGAAACAGTTTGATAGGCTACTTCTTTGTAAACAATTCTATCTGGTAGAAATTTGAGAAGAGCATGTGGAGATCCGAAACAACCAAAAACTCCAATGTAAGAAAAACTTTCCTCAATGTACCATTCTACAATAGCACCCAGATTCCCCATAATTTGTTCGAAAATTTTGGGAGGAGGCTAACCATAAAGGGCTTCATGAATTGGGATGATTACGTTGTGACAAATCTCATAAAAACGGTATTTTTCATTTTCCTCTCATAATTTAGAATGATAGAAATGTATATTCTTGGTGACATTCGGAGTCCAGCTCCAATTCATAAGAGGAAATGGGGTTCTAAAACAAATTGCATCCATAATATATGCAGAAATATAGAAAGGAGCATGCTCTCCTTTGGACTTCTGAGTTATGTAATCCCCTATCTATTTAGCTAGGCTATCTGACAATATTTTTCACCAATCAAAAGTATAACTCTCTGTAACTTCATGAATTATAGGAACCCAATCTATAGTAAAATGTGTAGGGATTTTCTTTTCGAACATTCTACTAAGCATCATGGAAGTATACATAATATGGGCATCACAAGAGGATGTAGAGTATGTACCATGGCTATCATATTTGAATTTATTTTCATTTCCCCACTAGGTTTTCACTATATCATGAACAATTTTTTCCTATTTTGTATATTCATTATCCTAAAACTTCATTATAAGTGATGCATTGTAAGTATATTTGGGGTTGGAATTTAATTTATACATTACTTGAATGTGCTCGGGTTGGAATGAGTCAAAAATGGTATTCTGATAATTGTGGATGGTTCTGGTCAAAATATCAACATGTTCTAAGGCCCATCTTATCATATCAGTATATGGCATCAGTTTCATCCAAGATGCAACTTTGTGAAGTTCTGACTTATCCACCTATCTTAGCTTGTTTGTGATTGACTCACCTTCTCCTCCGCTTGAATAATCATAATAGAGGGAATTTTCCTGCTCCAAGATTTCATAAACCTGCTTCCATGTTTTAATAACATATGTCAGGTGAGCAGTAGTATCTAAAATAATTTTTGAATTTGGGTTCGACTCCTCTGCAAATGGATCTTTCTTCTTTTCTATTTTACGTGGTGCCATAATTTTTATTTTTCCAATGTTATCCCTCCTGTGAGAAGTAAAAATCTGTCATTCCAAACTACTAAATGTGAAAGTTCTGAATGTGAATGGAAAAATGATATAAAGTTCAAAAAGATTTTATTAAATAAAAACACTAAACACTAATTATCTTTACATTTAATCCAATAACAGGGAAATCATGCCAAATTTGTCAAATTTATTACCTGACGGTCGTAAGATTTTCAAATATTTTATCTTAACTACGTTAAATACACCTTTAATGATCACGAATAATGAGGATAAGCTACTTCGATGCTTCAGCATTCGGGATTTTGGAATAAGGAATGATAGATATCTCCCGAAGGATGAATCCAGAGAGTAATTAACCATCCTTTAATTGATTGTTTCATTTTAATTAATCACAGTTTATGGCCACTTTAACTTTAAGTTCTTTGGAACTTTGGAACTTTGGAACTTCAGGGCTTCATGAGTTTGTATTAGCGGTGCATAGAGTTGTCTTGAAGTCTAAACTCACGGAGTGATTAATTACCATTAATTACGCTTACTAAAACATATTTTACCCATTAATATTTGGTACTTTATAATTTCGGTCATTCCGGCACTTCGGTGCTCCAACACTGTTTAAATTTTTTCTCGATTTGATCTTCCAGAGGAAAATATCCCGAAGTGATCTGGTATGATGATGTCACTTCTAATGATGTGTAATGAAAATCTGAGTGACATGTGTCACCTTAAATCGTGTGAATTTTATGACCAAGAGTGCCCAAACTGAGTGTCATGTGTCACCACGTGTAAAGAGTACCAGCTAACAAAGGATGTGTCATCTAATTAATTAAAATATTTTATGGAAAATCATAACTCCGAGACTCCAGAGCTTCGATACTTTGATATTTTTAATACTTTAAACATTTTGATCTTGAACTCCCAAATAATGAATTCTCGAAGTAAACTTCATATTTCTCTGTTGTTTAAACATTTCACACTTCTGGAACTCTGAAGTTGCGAGAGACGTCGATCTAGATGACTGACAAATTTTAACGGGTGGTATTTGATCTTCCATGTCAAGATGTAATGAATAGTATTTTAGTCTAAGAAATGATATTCCTAAAGTTTAAAAATTTATTTTGAAAAGGACAAAACAAAAAGGAATTTGAAAAATTAATTATTATTCGAAAATTTCAGTTATGTTATAACAGACTCAATGATAAATCAAAAATGGAAACAACTGACTGTGGGGGTGAAGCCTTGAGTACTAGCCATGATACCACTGAAGGAAAGACTAAGGGAACATAGAGAGGGTTCATTATTCTAAGATGACTCAATGCCCCTTTATTGAAATAGTTGAATTAGAAATAAAAAATTAATTCCCTTAGCCCCAATTTCAAGGAAAATCAATTAATGAGGGAGGATTGGTGGTTAAGAAAACAACCCCCCTCAATGAATGGGAATATGGATGTATGACTGGGATAGAAGCAACTGTTAACCAAAGTACATTAGGAAATACCTCATGAGTTCCCATGACTTACCCATGCACGTCATATGATAGAAGGAAAGGGGGGACAGGTCGAGAACCTTCCAAAGAGATTACATGCAAGAAATGTACGAAGGGAAAAAGGGAAGAGAAGAGAAACGAGGGATTCATAGGGGTGAAAACCAAATATACATAGAAGGAGAAGAACTTGAGGAGTGTTCTGAAGGAAGTATCAGACAAAGGAGTTGGTCGCAAGACTAGTCTGAGAACCCAAGAACCTATCTTGAGCTGACAGGTCGCGAGCTTGATGTTGTAAGGAATATGGTAAACCTAGAAGAGGCCCAATCTAGGAGAGGTGAGTATCATGGGTATCATGGATTGGCACAGGAGTGGCCTATATTTGAATTGATTGAGCACACAGAGCCTATGGTTGGGTGTAAAGGAAAACACCCACAGTCAATTGGCATTGGAAAATTATGTATCAGATAAGTGTTTGAATGATGTTGTTTATTTTGTACATGACATGTTTATATGCATGCATGTGTGTATGTTTGATTTAAATGAAAAACATGTATTCTCAATGACTTGAATGCATGTGAAATATGTATTAGTTGCGATAGTTTTTATTGAACCCAATAAATCGTTGGAATGGATGAAGTGGATGGTTTACGTCTGCGAAAGACCTTGTTTTCTTATGTGGAAAGATTGCAATATATGCAAGAGCATTTCTCTTTCACCTTGAACAACATATGATAGTTGCAGAGTGATTTTGAGCTTGTAGGATGAGATGATATTGATTATATTACCATAAACCATGTTTTAACCCAAGGAAGATCATATTCGTCGACCTAGCTGATCGAGAGATCTCAACCCTTCAATGGCAAGGTGTATCATCGTAAATATCCAAGTGTCAAGGTTGATACAAGGCCCAATAACACTAGAATCTGTAGTGCCAATGATAATCATTGATTTGATCGATGGTGTTTTGGGAGACATCTGAACCGTCGATGCAACATGTGTCATTATCAGAAATCTAAGGTGGAGAGTGGAGGTCGTGTTGGGAGTGTCAACAATGTTGTAGTACAATAGTCGATGACATCCATCGATATGTGACTCTTTTCGAATGAAACCTTACACTGCTGATCTAGGAAACCCTTACTTAAATGGAAAAGGAAATGCTAACAACATGATGACGTTGTGATGATGTGGATTTCTAACTTGACAACCCATGTTTCCAAGGGGTGATATATGTCATCTGGGGGTAGGCTAGTGGAGTGAAAGTGAGTCCCCTTTTGATGAGGAGGTCCTTGGGACCCTGTTTTAATCACAACCATCAGGTCTACGGGATAGTATATTTGAATCGTTGATCAGTCAAAGAACCTCAATGTAATCTGGGTTCTTGATGTCGACATGTATTCATTGGAGGTGTAAGGCGGGTGATCCAGGAGGAGATTTGGACCATTGATTTTTTGTGAACAGATGAACTCTGAGAGGATATATGGATTGTTGATATGTTGTGAATAGAGGAGTTTCGAGAGGATATCTAGACTGTTGATATATTGTGAACACATGAACTCTAAAAGGAGATATAGTCCATTGATCTCCTACCAAAGGGCTTAAGAGGGTGATGTGGATGGTTCCATGTGTCAAGCAAGGGTTGTGGTACATACCATGATTACTTATCCCTATAGGAAATAATTTGTGGAAGATGAATGACAAGTGTTGGGTGGCGATGGTGCCAAGTGTCCTGCAGAGACTATGCCATGTTTCAAGGTGATTTAGGGTTCTTGATATAGAACCCTATGCTAAGTTATGTATGCTACGTGTCACCCAAGTGGTAGGAAGTGGTAGGGCCACGTTTCAATATAGGTGTTAGTTAGCGTATCCTAAGGGATTATGTGTGTCGATAGTCAATTGGTTGACAGGATGAGAGCAGGCCCATTTTTTTGAAAAGGCCTTAAAGGGGTTTCTCTTGATCTCAACCATTTATTGGAGGAAAAAGGATAATATCTTTGCCATATATCGAAGTGGGTCAATCAGAGTGAGTTTCCAGTAAAGAAGATATGCAATTTGACGGAATGACTCTGAGAGATGATCAGGGTTATTGATTGATGAGTAGGTGGGGTGTAGAAACAACCATCGATCTATCGTGGGTTCCACATGGCCATGATAGAAAAGGAAAAATGGGTGATGAAGTCCTGATGACATGGTGTGACAACATGATAGTCAGTGTGATTGTCAGTATGACATGTGTCAATAGCAGATTTGGCTGAGGAGAATGTGTGTCCCTGAGAGGGCTAGAAACCCTTATATATGTAAATGCAATTTGAACCATTAGATATGGAGGTAGGGTAATCATGGTTGGTCATCGTAGGAATTAAGGTTTATCCCAGAGTCGCATAAGGAAGATAAACACTTCCAACAACGAGATTTCATGGATTAATGATAGTCATTAATCAATGATCCGTTGAGATATAATAATGACCGTAGATCATATGTGGACCTTACTCATCTCCTTAATAAAAGGTGGGATATGGGAATAAATACCCATACTATTTTGGATCACCAACGAAACCAGAACTGTGGGATGCTCATCCAAAGGACTGTTGGATCTGAAGCAGTCCTGATACAGTGTCGTTGGAACTTTTTGGTCATGGGATGTTGAAGCTCCATGAGAGTAGAATCCCAACGATGAAAAGGACATGATGGTTTAGATGACAACTGTAGCATCCCCAACATCCAACTAGGCTATTACACATAAAAATTTTGAACTATATATATAATTAAAACATATAGAAACTTCGTAAATGCACAGATTCATACATAATAATAATAAAAATACACATGCATCACACACAGGAAAAAACCATAAAAATAAACGCATACATAATAATGCAGCATGTAATTTAACACACAATTGACACTTATCTATGTAAAAATTATCACCAACTACATGCAGACCTTCCACATTCCTCCCAGCCATAGACCACACTGCTCAAACTCTCAACATTGGGTCACCCCCGAGTTGGGTCTAAAATCCACCTGGGTAAAGGAAATCCTAACCAGGATGATGTATCTCAGGCAATAGGAAAAACTCTATCATAGGTGCCAACTCGAACTAATATCCTACAGTACCTCATTCCCCACATGTCTCTCCCACCCAAGGAAGTGTGCCCCTTCTCTGCTCAATAGTCCCTCAGTTACCCCACTTCCTTTCCAGAGTTTCAACAACAGGTCAAAAAGGAAGTCTCAGAGTCTTATAGTTGTAGTTTGGCACCTTCTAGAAATCAATTCCGAACAATTATCTCACCTAGAGATAATTTCTCATGGGTCCGACAACCCTCCTCTTCAATATCCCACAGGCCTAACAACCTACTTCTTCAGTCCAGCTCCTAAGATAACCAAGTAGAGGTAATGGTATGAATATGGGTACGGGTACATGTATAGTGACAAGAATATATAGAGGACAGTTGAATGAGTGAATGCATGATGATGGAGTGATGGGAAAATGAACTATGTTCAAACTATATGTATGCATGTTCCCAACTTGACACTTGTCATGTTGAGAACTACTTTGGCCACTTGTCCCCATCCTTAGAAATTAGGATAAAATAATCATACATACTTTATACTTTAAGGAATATTGATATAATATTCATTTTTGGCTTAATCTCCCTAGCTTAGCCCCTTATCATTAACTTTTATCCCCCTTTCCCTAACTAGTGGAGTTTAGTCCCCCATACTCTTTTACATGGCTGGTCTGCTGCACTGATGTGTTTTTTATTAATATTTGTGTGTGATTATATTTACATTATAGATATACTGTCATTTATGCATCCCGACTCACCAGCCTCAAAACACAACATATACACAAAGGCTCTCTGGCCTCAAAATCATGTGCACTTAAGTTTTGTTGTATGTGGTATCCTAGAATGTGCACACTTCATCATTTTAGTGTGCAATACATGTGCGCACTATACCATGGAAGGTGCACACAAAATGATACCAAATAGCTCACTAGATTAAGTACATTTGTATTTACATTTACAATTTGGGTTCGGCCTAGGGGTATTACATTCCCCTCCCCCTTATTTATGCACTGTCCTCACTGCAATATATACACATATACAACCAAAATTTCAAAAATCCTCAAAAAGATGTGTGTATTATGACTGCATAGGATCCTCATTCTCCCAAGTTGCATCTTCAGGACCGTACCAGGTCCATTGGACCTTTACTATCTCTATGGCTTGATTTCAAACCTGCTTGATCTTCTAGTCCAATATGCACCCCAGATGCACTTGAAAGGCGACTTCTTTCTCCGCCTGAATCACATTCTAATCAATGACATGATTATCATCTGGTATATATTTTTTGAGCAATGATACATGGAATACATTATGAATATACATTGATGTTGTCAAGGAAAGCATGTATGCTATAGGCTGAATCCTCTCTAGGATTTCAAATGGCCCACAATAACGAGTTGCCAAATTTGAACAATTTCCCAACTTTGGAGAACTTCTGTTGGCCTTTATTTTGAAGAATACATGGTCACCCACTTTGAATTCTCTGTGAGTTATTCCCTTATCAACATATTTTTTCTTCCTATTTTGGGTAGTCTTTAAATTCTGTTTTATTTTCAACATTTTCGCTTCCATTTCCCTGAGTAATTTTGGCCCAACCACTACTCTATCTGTTGGGTTTTCCCAACTTACTGGTGTGTTGCACCTTATGCCATAAAGAGTCTCAAATGGGCTCATATTTAGAGATGCTTGGTACCCATTGTTATAAGAAAACTCTATTAAGTGTAGGTAATATTCCCATTTTGATGGTTCATCCATCACATACATCCTCAGCATATCCTCAATCACTTGATTCACCCTCTCTGTTTGTCCATTTCATTATGGATGATAAGTTGTGCTAAAATTCAAATTTGTTCCAAATCCATTAAATAATCCTTTCCAAACATTTGATGTAAATTTTGGATCTTTGTCAAACACAATTGTCTTGGGTATACCATGTATTCGAGTAATTAATCTCATATAAATATCAACAATGTTGGTTTCCTTGTGAGTGAGCTTTACTGAAATAAAATGGGCAGAATTAGTAAGCTTATCCACCACTACCATGATAGAATTATGCTTCTTGTTTGTTCTGGGCAGTTTGGTGATGAAATCCATTTTTACAACTTCCCATTTTCACGCAAGAATGGGTAATAGTTGTAAAAAAATAGTTGGGTGTCTATGCTCATCCTTAATCTTTTGACACTCCAAATATTTGGCAATAAAATCAACAACTTCTTTCTTCATTCATGACCAATAACATTGGCTCTTGACAGTTGCAATAGTTTTATGAGAACCTAGGTGCCCAGCATAAGGTACATTATGCATTTCTCTCAATATCATATTTTTCAATTCCTGGGAATTTGGTACATAAATTATTCCCCTGTACAAGAGAATTTCATCATTTTCTAGCTTATAGTCCTCAATTTTCTGCTACAAAATACCTTGTTGTAATTTTGTTATTATTTCCATGTATTGCAAATCTAATTTTGCAGCCTCTAAGATTTTGTCTTTCAAATATGATCGGTACATGCTAATATTCGCCGCATGCAACTCATGCACCCTTCTGCTAAGTGCATCAGCCACCGTGTTCTCTTTCCCTTTGATATGCTTTATATCAAAGCCATATTCACTGAGAAATTCTAACCACCTGCTTTGTATGGCATTTAGATTTGGCTATCCAAATAAATATTTCAGACCACTATGGTTTGTCCTCATCTCAAACCTTTCCCCATGAGGTAGTGCCTCCACATATTCAAGGCATACACTATGGCTTCCAAGTCCAAATCATGAGTAACATAGTGCCTTTCATGCTCCTTCAACTTCCTTGATTCATAGCATACAACATACCCATTTTGACCGAGGACTCCACCTGGCCCTTCCTTACATGCATCACTGCATAAAATGAAGTATTCATTTGAATCAACAATCCTTAGTAGTGGAGAACTTGTTAATAAATGCTTCAAGTGTTGGAAACTCTTTTCACAATCCAATGTCCACTAAAACTTCACACCCTTCTTTTGCAAGGAAGTGATTAGGTGTGCAATCTTTGAGAATTCTTCAATAAATATCCTATAGTATCCTGCAATGCCCATGAATGATCTAACCTCTATCACATTATTTGACACTGACCATCCTTTAATTGCCTCTATCTTTTCAGGATCCACGGTTATCCCTTCCTCCAAAATTATATGTCCCAAATAATGAATTTGCTTCTAATCAAATAAGCACTTGCTCAATTTGGCATACAATTGATGCTCCCTTAATACTTATAATACCATTCTCAAGTGTTGTTCATGCTCTTTCTCCAAATTAGAATATATAAGAATGTCATCTAAAAATACAATGACAAACTTATATAAGTATTCTCTAAAAATACCATTCATTAAACACATGAAGACAACAGGTGCATTTGATAACCCAAATGGCACCACTGTGAACTCATAATGACCATACCTTGTTCTGAAAGAAGTATTGCTAATGTATTCTTCTTTAATTCTTACCTAATGATAACCTAACCTGAGATCAATCTTGGAGAATATTTTTGCATCTTTCAACTGATCAAAGAGGTCATTGATTCTTGGAAAAGGATACTTATTCTTCACGGTTACCTTGTTCAACTGCCTGAAGTACACAAAGTCTCAATGTTCCATCCTTTTTCTTCACAAATAATACTAGAGCAACCCAAGATGACACACTTGGACGTATATACCCCTTCTTCAAAATCTCTTTAAATTGCATTTGCAATTCCTTCAATTCTAGTGCAGTCATCATGTAGGGAGTCTTGGATATTGGGGTTACTCTAGGCATCAGATTGATGGAGAAATCAATGTCTCTTTTAGGGTTAATCCCGGTATTTCTTTAAATACATCTTCAAACTCTTTTAGGACTGCATAATATTCAATATTTGATAGCTTATCTTTAGGTGTCTCTTCCATATGTGTTGCAAATATTTGACACCCTTTTCTGTAACTTTTCTTCAGCTACAATGCTGAAATTTCTCTTACGGTTACTGCCCTGAGATTTCCCTCTATTGTCCTTATGTTCCCTTCCTCATCCAAGCAATTAAATGCCTTATTATAACAATCTATGATATCATGGTGTTGGTCCAACCAATTCATTCCAATTATGAATTCATAGGAACCTAAAGGTATGATGTTCAAATATGCCATGGTGCTCAGTCCATTCATGTCCATTGAACATGCCTTAACCATCTCATTAATTTTTCTTTTAACTTCGGTAGCTAGTTGCACCAACCAAGATTTTCCAAACTTGCTTCTTGGAAAATGAAATATGTCCACCATATTAGGATCTATATAACTATGACTAGC
>CBVK0101228326.1:0-13244 GCA_900067695.1 Picea abies
CCCAACTCAATAAATCATATCTTTGTCTTATAAACTAGAATTTGAAACCACAAATAATGTAGCAGAATATGAGGCTCTTGTTTTGGGTTTGAGGGTTTCTAAAGATATGAAGATTGAAGAGTTAGTAGTGTTTGGAGATGCTGAACTAATTGTACATCAAGTTAAAAATCAGTATCAATCTAAACACCCCAGGTTAAGGACTTACATAAATTAAGTTTGGGATCTTATTGATAATTTCTTCACAACTTTTAATATCTCTTTTGTTCCAAGAGAAGAAAATACTATGGCATATTCTTTGGTTGTTTCTGCAAGTAATTTTAAAATTCCTTTGCCCACCAAGCTCAAATATCATGTGGATTCTGGAAGTGAAGTATAGACCCTCTATACCTAACAATGCCAAGCATTGGAAGGTATTTGAGGATGATCTTGAGATCAAAATATTTTTGGAAACTGTGGAAGAGTTTTTTTCTCTTCATATTGATCAAGATCACGATGATACCAAAATTCCTCATGCTGATATTTTCCTCAATAAAATTGGAGACCACCATATTGTTCAGTTGCCTAGTAACCATATTCCAAAAGGACTAATTCCTTTGGAGATATTGTTTGACAGAAATGATGTTGATGTGAAGGTTAAAGGTTCAACTACAAATGCTGATGTGAATGAATGCAATTTGGGTACAGAGGAAAATCCAAAATATGTGAAATTGTTTAGCAGTTTATCTAAAGAGGAAAGGGCTGAGTATGTTAAACTTTTGAAGGAGTTTGTTGATGTATTTTCCTAGAAATACGAAGATATACAAACATATGACACAAGCATAATTGAACATAAGATCTCTTTGAAATAGGAGACCAAGACATTTAGGCAGAAACGCAGATAGATAAATCCCATGTTGCTGCCTATTATGGAAAAGGAAGTTAAGAAGTTGATTGATGCCAAGATCATCATACCTTTAAGTTACTCTGAGTGGGTGGAAAACGTGGTCCCTGTGAGGAAGAAGAATGGTGAAATCAGACTTTGTGTTGATTTCATAAATTTGAACAGAAGCTCCAAGAAAGATAATTACCCCTTGCCAAAGATGGAGCATATTTTGCAGAGAGTTACTGGATCATCAAGGATGTCTATGATTGATGGATTCTCAGGCTACAATCAGATCTTTGTCCTACCTGAAGATAGAGAGAAGACAACCTTCACAACTCCTTGGGGCACATTCATGTATGTTAAAATTCCCTTTCGACTAATGAATGCAAGAGAAACCTTTCAACATGCAATGGATATTTCCTTTATTGGGGAGAAGGACAAATTTGTGGTCATCTATTTGGATGAAATTATAGTGTTCTCAAAATATGATAAGGAGCATTATCATCATTTGAAAAATTTCTTCCTGAAGTGTAGAAAGTTTGATCTCTCTCTCAATCCTATGAAGTCTTTGTTTGCTATGAAAGAAGGAAAGTTGTTGGGACACATTGTATCAACATGAGTAAGAATTGATCCAAGTAGAGTAGAGGCCATCCAGACTTTAACTTTTTTGAATTGGTTAAGTACATCACATCTATGATTAGAAATCGGAATGAGGTGAAATGGACTGCTGAAGCTCAGGATTCTTTTGACCAAATCAAACAAGCCTTGACTGAAGCACCTGTTCTCATCAACCTTGATTATTCCAAGGAATTTCTGATATTCTATTTTTCCTCATATGACACATTTATTATTTTCCTTCTTAAGAAAAATAGAGAGGGGTTAGAGCATCCTATTTCCTTTTTCAGTAGGGAATTGAGGGATGTAGAGATGAGGTATGATATTATGGAAAAGCATGCTTATGATTTGTTAAAGCCCTCAAGGATTTCAGAGTATACATTATTCATTCCAAGATTATTTGCCTATGTTCCATAAACCTCTATGAAAGAAATACTTATCCATCTTGACATAGATGGGAATAGGATCAAATGGATTGCCAAAATTTTGGAGTTTGACCTTGAAATGAATCCTACTAAGTTGGTGAAAGGCCAAGTTTTAGCTAGATTGCTGGATGAGTCAAATTGCAAAGCAATGGGGGTTAATTTCATGAGCCTAAACACAGAAAATAAGCAAGTTGATATTTTTGTCAAAAGATTTCATATCAATCCCAACTTGGTAGAATGCGCTTGGTACAAAGACATCATTTATTTTCTGCAAAAGTTGCAACTTCCTGATGGTTTGGAGAAGAACAAGGTAAGAGCTTTAAATATGAAGGCAATCAGATATTGTCTCATTGATCACATATTGTATTGGAAATATCCTCTAGGGGTTCTCTTGAGATGTTTAGATCCACAAGAGGCTCAAAAGGCCATGAATTATTTTCATGATAGCTTGTGTGGGGGTCATCACTTTTGGAGAACCATAGCTTATAAGATCCTTAGAGCTAGGTATTTTTGGCCTAGCCTTTTTACTGATGTTTGTGCAAAGATTAGAGCTTGTGACAAATGTCAGAAGTTTTATGGAAAGCAACAAATCAAATTGTTTCCTTTGAATCCTATGGTGGTTTCTGGCGCTTTTCAACAGTGGGGACTTGAACTCATTGGGGAAATTCATCCAGCATCAAGTGTTCAACATCGATGGATCTTGACTGCAAATTACTATTTCAACAAGTGGATAGAATCCATTCCTACAAGGAGTTCCTCCCACAAGGTAATCATTAGTTTTCTTGAGGATATCATGTCAAGATTTGGTTATCCAAGCAAGATTGTTACTGACAATGATGCCTCTTTCAAAGCTGAACCATTGATCAATTTTTGTGAGAAGTATATGATTTCATTAGTCCATTATACTCCTTATTACCCCCAAGGGAATGGTTTAGCGGAGTCTTCTAACAAAATCCTTGTAAATATCATCAAGAAGTTATTAGAAGACAACAAGAAAGCATGGGACTCAAAGCTGAAATTTTCCTGATGGGATGATAGAGTTACTACAAAGAGGTCACTTGGTATTTCCCCCTTTCAGCTTGTATATGGGATCGAAGTTGTCTTTCCTACTCAGCTTGCCTTTCCTGTAGAAAATTTCCTTTAGGATCAACAAGGAGAACCTGATGATATGGTCAGGAGGATACAACAACTAGTAGAAGTACAATAGACTAGGGAGAAACTCCTTGATAAAGCACAAGACCATCAATAGAAGATCAAGCAAGCCTTTGACCAGAAGGTAAGAAAAGAAGGTTTCCAGCTGGGATATCTAGTGCTCAAGTGGGATTCACCCAAGCAAGACAAAGGAAAACATGGTAAATTAAGTTTTTGGTGGCCCTGTTAATGGACACTTTCTGAAGAAGTATTTTTCTTGAGCCATGAGTGGCTGCCCCATCCATTGTAAATATCACTTTTTGTTTTTCTTTTTGTTTGAATAAATGACCCCGTAGCCCTAGGATAAGACACTTGAGCTCCTTGTTCTTGGTAGTTCATAGGGAACATGCCATCCCCTGTGGAGCCAATGTTATCACATGAAGTTTTCATGGGTCAAATTCATCCTTAGGTTTTTAATTTTTTATCCATTAGTCTTTTTTAATTTTTGATTTTGATTTTCTCCTTATGGTTTTCTTAGGTATTAGCTCAAAATAAATGTAAGGTTGGATGTTGGCCCACACATTTGGCGTATTAGCTCAAAATAAATGTAAGGTTGGATGTTGGCCCACACATTTGGCCCATACCTATGGTTTATACCCTTGGTTCATTTTCTTTGGTTTATACCTTCATTTCATCACATGATTAGACAACCATAACCATCACCCCCATGCCACCACTATTCTGACATGTCACTACCTCCACTATGCGCTTAAACCCCTCCACTCTGTCCCTCTACATGTTAGAAGGTCAAATCAAACTCCTTCTAGTACACTGCCAACTCATCAGGAGTTTTCGTAGTGCATATTGAGTACACCTTTCATATTTATCATTAATTCATTTATGAAGTTGGTGTCAATCGATCTCATTGTTTTCAACATCCATGTTTTAAAAGGAAATAATTGAGATTTGGTCATTAAATCTATCTAATTATTTTATCAAAGTTTTGAATTCTGCTCCTAGCTCGGTGCTACAGAAAATCCTAGTCCATACAGGCACTGTAGATTCTACTACAGACTGGCTGACAAAGGGGACTTGAAGGTTATAATGGTTGCAGGCGGTTTCATACTATTTGAAGCACATCTATAGTCAAGCCACAGTGTCCATGTACTCCTTGAGTCATTTGAGCTCTATTGAAGATCACTTTAAGGATCTACTAAATTTTTGTAGCACTTGGCGTTGTGAATTGTGGATCCCTTTACCAACCGACCCCTTTACTCTTGTTATCACCAAATTATCATCCTATCTGCAGTTTTTTCATCCTATTCCACTGCTATTGAACAAATCCTACTATAAGATTTGTCGTGCCTATCTCTTTCTCGGCCCTTGTTGTTTTTGGCTACCGAATTTGCTACGAATTGTGCTAAAAATCCCCTGTTCTAGTGCTACGAACCTGTGTCAAACTCAGATCATTATCCTCTGATCACATAACCTGCATGAACTCTTTTCCTTTACAGTTTCAATTGATATTTAAAATTTAAAATTTGTCTATGCTTAACTTTAAAGAGCCTTTTTTATTTTAATGATGATGACCATTCATGGTGGTGAAATGTTAGTTTGAAATCTTTGACAGTTGTAGCTTCATTACATATCCTTTTCCCTGAAGGGTTTTCTTCCTTTTCTTAAGAAATCAGATTGCTTTTTCATTAGCTCAGAATTCAAATTGAAGGAAAACCATGAAGCCTTAAAGAAGACAACTTTAAAAAGACCATCATTCAAACCCTAAATACCCATGTCCTTGTTTGGTCTCTCATATCTCTCAGATCATTGCAGTGTGTTGGAGTTACTTCACACACACACAGGATTTATTTTTCCTCAGGTTTTTCCTTGTTTATTAGTCATAATTAGTCATTATCCAGTCTCTTATATTTTAGGGGAGAATATTCCACCTGGAGAATCTTTTCTTTCAGTTGACACTTCAATTTGACTAATTGAGTTGAGTTTAGATGTTGCATTGGTTTTATCACCATGCAACATTGGGATCATCACCATGCTAATTAGACCTTGCCTTGGTATCATCACCAGACTAGCGCATTAGCCTTAATTCCCTGAGTTAACTCCTCACTACTCTTTGTTCAGTCAGTTAACTGAAGACTAGTTGAGTAGTTAACTCAATTAGGTGGTAGTTCACTCCTGTAACTGCCTGAGAGACTAGACTAGGTGGCAGTTCACTCCCGTAACTACTAGTGTGTGTCCAGATCACTATAGACCACCACTATGGCGCATTGGTTCATCTCCTGTGTGCACTCATTGAGCTATACAAAGTGTATCATGTGTAAACTATTCATTATTCAAAATGGTTAATGAGAATTCTTTCATTCTTTCTCTCCTTGTTCTTCTTTCTCCAATTCTCTCTGCAAATGTGTGTATTATTGTTTAGCTCGATATATTCTATGCAGGTTCAACACATTTACACAATGTTTTTCCTCATGTTTATAGAAAATGGATCATGGATGATTTTAGGGGCTAAATTTCGCTCATGGGCTATTTTTCCATGGTTTTTCCCAAAATAATATTCGTTATTCTAAAAATGATTCATCCAAATTATATAGTTTAATATCATTTTACCTCAAAAATCGTTAAAATTTTATACAAACTATATAAAATCCTCATAAATTTGAGTACTTTTACAAAAATATCGCCGAACATTTATACTTGGCATATGAAGGATTAGTAAGATTCGCCAAGGTTTCTACATTTTAAAATAAATTTCCATCCTTAAAATCATCCTTGAAATGGATACACCTCAATAGAAGAAGTCTCACAAGGGTGGGAGTGTAGTCAGGACAAAGCCTTGTGATATGCAGTTGTTTGATGTTGAACCTCTCATCAGAGAGGTCTTTCATAGGGTTGGATGTTTAAATTTCTGTCAGAATATGTAGAGGGGACACCCTGAGGTAGCCAGAGAGTTTGCCTTAATTTTTTATGGCACTAAAACCAAGTTGGGAACCCTTGAAATGGAGGTATCTGAGACCTCCATTGTAGCAGCCACATGTTGAGCACTCAACACACCCTAAAAAAGCCTTTGTCAAATTTTTACTTTCTTGTGTACCACTTGATCTTCTGCATTGTATGATTTGATTTCAATTTTGAAAATTTTTTGTCTTTGATTATTTTCATGACTCTCATCACCCATTCAGGTTTTCTTGAACTTATGAAACCCCATGACCAAAAAGACCTTAAACACCTGAATAAAGAATCGATAGCCAAACACTTCACCGGACACGCTCAAGGTCGGCATCAGAAGGAATTCAAAGAAGGAAAAAGAACCACTTAGAAAACCTCAGTCGTCAAGTGCCAATCTCCATTGGCATCGACAAAAGGAAGTCTTGGTTTACGCATAAAGATGTCGTCGATAGCCAATTCCCCTTCGACATCGGTAAAAGACGGGGTGGACAGGCTCTAACGAAGAATGAAAAGACATCGCATATAGCCGATACCTGAGTCGCTTTATCGACATCAGGGAAAACCTAGAAGGATCACAACAAACATTATGAACATGATAAAAGTTATCCCCGATCGTCGATACTCAATACATTTTTGGCATAGGGACTTTTTCAAGGGAGTTGATCCGAAAGCGCTTTGATAGGGTTATCGTCGATCGTCGACCCTGGATACTTTTTCGGATCGGCAAGCTAAGGTTTATTTTAGAATGAATAACTTAAGGAAATTCTTGACTTCGATTAATACATGCGAATTAAGTCACCGGTCTTCAATGCCACGTGTCTTTACCAGGTAGGAGGATTGTACGGTCTAGTTTTATCCCGAGTCATTCTTGGTTCCATAGGTCTGAGTCACACCTCCGAGTCATATTTTCCACATCATCATTGTACGGTAAGATCGATCGACGTTGGAGATTTTTGCAGGAAGACATCAATGAAAACGTTCATAGCACATCCCCGATCCCCGATCCACCCACTGAGAGAGAGACACGATGGGACGTTTTAGCATTATATATGATTGGATTTTGAGAATTTAAGGAGCTAATTAATACCCAATATTTCATTAGTTGCTACCTCGTGCACCAATCAAAACAACCATTTAAAATCCTCGATAGGTCGCGTCACCACCCTCGCCTTCACCGTAAACCCACGATGAATTTAAGTTCTATAGACTCGATGACAGATTTATTAAAAATTCACTCATAACCCGAATTGAATGGCTGATGCAACACGGTAATATATTTCCTATTTAAAATCCCTTGAGCCGTTGCAAACGAAATCATTCTGCATGTAAGAGAATTCTAGAGCATTTGAAGGAGAGAGATGAGCAACTCGAAGGTTGTATTGATCCCATGATTACCAAAATAACCATGTTTTATTAAGCTTCAGAGGTATGTATCCGAGTCCGTAAATTCGTTGGCTGTTTTTTTTTTTTTATATGTGAGTTTCTTGGTTTTTACACAATCACTCAAATTATGTTTAAGTTGTAGGAATGATGTCACCAAGAAAGACAACCACCAGATGCTCATCGAGAGAACCAAAGCTGAAAGAACTAGAGGTCGACGAAGGTTCTTCTCTGGGAATCACGAGGCAATTGGAGTAAGTCCCTACGCTAGAGCCTATCGTAAAGACAACCACAAAGAAGGTTTTCATCAAGCCTCCAGCCTTTGGCGATATAGAGGCAAGCACCGGGTCCAAGATGGCACTCCCACATTGGGGAGAAATCTTTAACAATATCATCTGGGAGGAGTACCAAGAATATGTCCCACACAGTGATCCAGACGTAAGGGTGCTCGACGACCAGGTGTTCCCGAACATCCGATGGTCGTACCTACATATGGTGGCAAGAAAAACCCCCATTTTCCCCTGCATAGAAGTCTTGAAGTGGATCACAGACCACACAGGCACGCATAAATGTTTAATCAATGATGACAATGGTGGATGTGTCGGAGTTTTCCTCCCGGTAGAAGTTCATAAATACTAAAAAACTTAGAGAACCCGAGGAGCGTCTAAACATAGACTTCGTGGTGAATTTCTACGAATGCCACGACACCAGTCGGGGGATGGCCTCATGGTGGAGGGAGGACAAGAAGTTTACCAACCGGATCACTGGGTGGTACGAGACAACCAACTTAAGGGAGCCATACGTTTATTTGATGGCCCTCATTTTCCGATTGTACGGGGAGAAAGATTGCTCCTGATTTTTCAAGGCATGGATGCCTTTGGCATACACAATTGTGAACGCCAGGTGCAACAACAACTAGGGAGCAATAATCTCCAAGCAACTGAGCATCTGTGTGCAGTAGGCCCAGGTTCCGAAGGAAGGGGAAGCACCAATGTTTTACATGGATTCATACTTGCTTGATGTCATGTGCGCCAGAAACGTATTCGCCAACATGAATCTGCTCTAGCATGTTGCAGAGATCTCGATCCACGTCTACTTCAGTGTGCTATGGGAAAACATGTATAAGAAGTATTAATCCCTCATATACGATGAATTCATCGCCTAAATTTGTTTTATTCTATTTAAGAAGGAATTCCCAAGGCTATCGACAAGAGCCAAGAAGATGATATCCAAGGTAGGCCATTGGAATTTGGATGAGCGCGCCACCTACATTAGGGTGTTCGGGGCCACCAGAGCACCACATATCTTACCAACTCATGTCCCAGACTAGCTTGTCGTAGGATAAATATGTTATCAAACCATTTGGCAGGGCTATAATGCCACCCTGGTCAAGGATAAGAAGTGGGATTTCATACCCTATGGTTCCCATGTAGGGTTCTAGGTAAGGACATCGCTCAAGCCAAGCAAGAAGGGCTAAGCCAACTCGAATTCAGATTCTCGACAGGCCGATTCCGCAAGCACGGTCCAAAGGGCATGGTCCTGCAACATTCTTCACAGGTGTCGTCCTACTGGCCGTATGCTCATGACAAGTTCAAAGACGAATTCTTCACAGAGAATGCCCAGGACTGGGACGAGGTGGTGCAAAGGATGTTCGACCCGAAAATGAATAGGTTCATGGCCATGAGCATGGATGAACAAGAGGAGAAAATAGAGCAGTCGACTCAAGAGGCCCTCAGAGCCAGGGAAGAAATCAGAGCGACAAAAGAAACAAAGGTTTCCCTAGTGACTCCAGTACATAACAGAGGATTTTCTTTAACACCAGAGGCACAGTCAAGGAGATCGATCCTAATTGAATAGGCACAGAGAGTAATCGATCAAATGCAGAATGATCTAGACCTCATAGAGATGACCAGGGTTCCTGTCGACAACCCAATAGAAAGACGAGAAATACCAAGCGACCTAGAGCCAATACAAATTGGAGAAACCACAGGGTCAGATAACTCAGAAGTCTCAACACCACATGTTGGATCACCAGAGGGCGTTTCGTCTCAACCCAAGATAGAAAGGACATCAGGGAGATAAAGTGCACCAAATCCCCTCCATGAATTAATAACAATATATAATGATGAAGAGATTTTGTAGGTTTCATTGGTGACTCCAGTGCAGATCACATAGGAAAAGGAACCCAAGAAGGCATCTTCCCCAACTCTCGATGCTCAAATTCAAAGCCTTCCACAAAATTACCAGGAGGTCGAAAGTGTCTTAGACACTGAGATGCTCAATGTATGAGGGACCCAAGTGGATAGTTCGAAGGACAAGCCAGGGTCAGGTGAACAAGAAGAAGAAGTTCCACAGTGGGAAATCGACATCTCAAAAGTTTATTATCAAGTAAGTACTGAACCTACCCTCGATGCTTCAATTTCAGCCGATACTTTACCACCCGATGAGAAACAACCAGATGCCGAATTTTCAGAACACACGGAAGAGGTTCAAGAACCCAATCTTGAACAAATATACACCGTCGAGAGCCTGGGAAACATGCTTACATGGGGATATCAACAAATACCTGAACCCATGGATGAGGTTGCTGATATACGATCCATCTCTTATGACCGAAATAGGAAATCCATCGTGAAGAGAACCTCCAAGAAGATGAGGCTTACTCTGTATCGCTCCATCCTCATCACCACAAAGGAGAAATTGATAAGCACAGAGCATGCCAAGACATCCGAGCTTATCAGCATAGGGATGGAAATCATAGATGCCACCCTGGATAGAGAGAAGAAGGATGAAAAGGAGTTGGTTGTTGTGCTGAAGGAGTTGGATCATCTACGCAATTTGGAAAAATATTATCAGGACTCCACCCAGACCACGGTGTTCTTGAGAAGAAAATTCCAGGACGCTTACAGTAAATTCACAAATGAGCGGCACCTTTTCACTGCAGGGATAGTTGATTTCCAAGAAGAAACCCTCATGGCATTAGCGACATGAAAATATATGGAAAGTTGGTATGAGAAATCACACCAAGCAGTAGAAAGGATCGAGTACATCAGCACAATTCAGCAGGGCCGAGACGTCAAAGGGCATGACATTCGAGTACTAAGGGATAGCAACATCGACCGTATAAAGAATTCGGCTAAATACTAGGTGAGAATGGCCCAAGAACCTCATCAGGAAATCCAAGAGAAGTAGGTCGAGTGCAAAAAGAGCTGGACCAAGATCAATCGGGCAATGAGAGACATCGACCTTCCAGAATTCAACACACCCGATGACTTTGTCGACTTGCATGACATAGTCAAATTACATGCCGAACAACACTCATCGTGGGATGTAAAGATAGAAAAGGTGGAGAACATGGCGCCAGGTCAAGTGCAACATTTCATGGAACACCCGATCAAGGCATGGACAATGTTGCAACAATTAAGTGCTAGAATAGTCAAGTATCAGTCATGGGCACTGGAGATAAAAGAGACCCTTTCGGCCCCAATGGACCAGCACAAATTCTCGTATGCCAACACATGCGAGGATCTCTTCGTCAAATGGTAGGAGTACGAGAAGAGTCATCCACTTAAATAAAATGATTTGATGACTCTTAGAAGACTAAGAGATGAAAGTGCCATGTGGCGATGTTTTGTTTTACTTAGCTTTCACTTTTGATAGTTATTTTTTGTTAATTAGATGTTATAAATAAGAGGATTGACCTGTTAGAAAGGGTCGATGGTTTTGGCAAAGACCCTCATTTTTGGATTTGTAAAGAACTATTTCGGAGCTACCTTAATTGAGAAGTCATGTTTAGGACCAGAGAAAAGTTTTTGTTTTTCGTCAAAAGTGTGTATGATTGGATCTGAAGAAGAATTATTTCTGATTTTATCTCATGAATGGATGCTGTAATGAGTAAGAGCCTCTGAATTTGTTGATAAGTTACCTAATTCAATATTTTTATAGTTCTTGTCTTTAATGATGAAAATTAAATCGTGGTGTTAATGTGTTATTGATGATTAGAGCTAAGGAAACTACTTTTCTTGCCATCATTTATTTCATGTATGCATTTTTCTAATAATCATATCTCAGTCAACAATTGGAACACCGGCAGGTTAATGTATTAGTACTAGGCATGTTGCAGGTGTAAGAATCATTGTCTGCATACTTGAGTGTGAGGGTTATCCCGATCTCATCCTTTTTCAATAGTTAAGTCATTTCCCCTTTTGTTACCCAACTAGTTTATACTAGCATTTATCTTGTATCGGTCCCACATATAAGAGAAAATACAAAAAAGAAAACATTCGAACTGAAGGAGGAGATTTCGCAAGAATAATTCTTGTCAATCACTTAAAGCCCATCGATTAATTGGTTGGATCGCAAGATTTGGAGAACCATTCCACCATTAAACGTCACAGAGTATAATTGGGACTCGATGGCGAGTTTGGTTCCTACTGTTGAGTTAAAGGGATTTAGGACCCCTCAACAGAATTGGCTCTAGAAGGAGGGCCTGAAGAATGAATGGCTGAAAATATTTTTAACACAATATTTCACACATCTTGTAGATTCAAAACAACCCACATGCATGGCTAGTCATTCTCAAGACAACCCACACACACTAAGTACTCCTGAAACAAGTAACTCACCCCAACAAGAGGAAGAACATATATTCCCTAAGATATATTACACTCTTTTTCACGAGGAGTTGAACCAGTTCAAAAGAATCACAATAGCTTACGCCCGACAAATCAGAGCACTGCCCTTAGCTCCATTACTTCCTCGTAGAAAACAAGTAAGCAAACCAGTGGTCGATACCCTCGAACAGGTTTTCGTTCACACAGTAGAAGACCTGATAGATTTTTCCCTCATTGAAATCAAACATCCTCTCAATCTAATACCCAAAACACCAGCCGATAACTGCTCCAATCCCAACAAGGAAGGGTTTAACTCAGAACGCCCAGCTTTGGGGTCAAACGACATGGAAGATAACAATGATCATAATGAATAAAGGGGAAACCCACTTCAGAATAATAAACCTTGGTTTTCCAGAGATGCTTTTTCCATCCTCGGACGAGTACATAACCTTCCCTGACATCCAAAAAAGTTACTCCCTAAATTTGACCCTGAAACCTCAGGATTTCCTGAAGACCATATCAAAAAATTCATACTAGCTATCAAACTGATGAATGTCCAACATCAAGACGTAGTATGCAGGAATTTCCCCTACACTTTCGAGAATTCGACCTCCACGTGGTATTTTAACTTACCTGTAGGATCCATAAATAGTTGGATGAAGTTTCAAAAGGATTTTCTAGATAAATTTGTAGAACAAACCACTACAAGAGCTTTGATGGCCAAGTAAGCTCGTCCAAGACTAGATATTGTTATGAGACATGTTATCGCACAATTTGTACTTTTATAGAAGAGAAGGTAAATGGAAAGCAAATTGGCGTAATGGGAGACTATCCTATCACTGTCACCTCAATAGGATGTCTCTTTCTATTTAGGGTGGTAGGCCTAGGGGAGACGTCCCCGATGACCTAGGGGTTTGAGAAGGAAAAGTCAAAGTGGCTAGGTAAATATCCCCTCTCACAACTCACCACCGATCAAAAATTCCGGTTTAATAACCAATGAAGAGATAAAATGTTAAAAGTGTACCTGCCCAGAACAAAGCAACAAGAAAACTATATATTTGCAAGTACACTTGCTGGTTAGCACTTCATAAAACCATGGAATTTCTTAATAAATTCAATTTGCTAAATATGATGAAGTAAACATAAATTTTATAACAACAATCTTTATAGAGCAATGCTTCACATAAAATGTCCTGAAAATTGTTGGATTACTAAGAGGGGGGGTGAATCAGTGATAGCGTAATTATAATCCTT
>CBVK0101228329.1:0-20171 GCA_900067695.1 Picea abies
CTCCTTATCATGACTGGAGGCTCCCTCGCCTTCTTCCATTTCCTCAATACGCATCGTGAGTTGATGTGTTTAAACCCCTTAATTCTGCAAAATGGGCAAGAGACCATTTTGTTTAATTATGCATATGATAAACAAAATTGCCAAACCATGATACAGGTCTCTTTATTTGTTTTTTTTCATGGAGACCATATCCCCATTCTTCGAAAATAAAAGTGTCATGTTATCCTTGGCTGATAGAGAATTTCATCCCGCATAGATGTTCCCTTCAAACCACCTTCCTAGGTAACCATGACTAGAAACCGTAGCTAAATCCTTCCTTAGCATTTTTCCGTCTCGAGGACAACTAATTTGTCCCTTATCCCTCCTTCCCTCAGCTCTCAATCTGCATATGACCACAACCATGACACTGCACTTAGCTTAAAAAGTGCTTGTTCAAAGCTTCGGGACTTCAGAACTTTCATCCAGGACCGGATCAACGGTCCTCGTCCTCTTTCACGATCAACGATCGAGATCCACTTCGGGACTTCTCACTTTGGGAGTCTCAACTTTCCTCGCTTGTCTCCTCCCGGAATGCTTTTACCCGGAGTTCATGATCTGTCGACGAGTGTCCTCCCACAGATCAGCGACTGTGAATCGCTTCGGCTCTTCGGGCTTCAGAAGTTTCAAACTTTCCTCGTGCACTTTCTCACAGAGTGCTTTCACCCAAAGTCTACGATCCTTTGATGTGTGTCTTCTGGAATCAACGGTCGATATGTACTCTGGCCTTTAGGCCTTCGAGGGTTTTTGACCCAACGCAACCTATCACATATTTCCCCTTTAGAGTGCCTAGTCTCCAGACTGCACGATATGTCGCCACGTGGTGAAATAATGGAAGCGAACAAGTGTCCCAATCAGGTGGGTGTCACGTGTCATGTTCTAACTGACTTTTAAATACTCCAAATTATGAAAACTTACTGACATGTGGAACACATCCCATGTGTCCATGCCATCCCAGGTGACGTCAGCAAGCCATGTCACTTTCGGAATTCCAGGGTCCACATCATCTCTAGGTGATGTCATCGTGCCCCATCACTTCGGCTCTTCGGGCTTCGGGACTTCAGGAGTTTTCATACTAGCACACTTTGAATCCTCCCGAACTGGCCAATCTATCACCATGTGTCCTCCTGGATCGGAAAACTAAGATTCACTTCAGGTCTTCACCCGAATTCCATAGATCTACACCATGTGTCTTCCTTGATCTGACAACTATGTTTTACTTCGGGACTTCGGACTTTGGAAATCTCAAACCTCAACCTTTTTTTTTGAAATGTTTTTATCCGAATTTCGCGATCTACTGACGCGTGTCTCCCATAGATCGATGACTACGATTTGTTCGGAACTCCAAACTTCAAAAATCTCAAACTTCAAAACTTATCTGGCCCCACTGGATTTTATCCGAAGCCCTGGATTTGGCGACATGTGGCTCTCGGCAAATCAATGGCTGAGATCCTTTCAGGTCTTCGGGTTTCGGAAGTCTCAAACTTCAAGCCTTCTCCTCTCTCACTTCTTCCTGGAGCATTTTATCCGGAGCACACGATCGATTGACGTGCATCCTCCTATAGATTCACGGTTCCCAACTACTTCGGCTATACAGAGTTTCGATGTTCGAGCACCAACATGTCACATCACTTACTGCCTTTCCATTTGCGGGGGCACGCATCGACGGTTTGGAGTAACCCGTGTTTTTCCCCACAATTCTCCTGATGCTGACACGTAACCCCCTCAGTGAAACCATGGTTTGGATTGCGGGATAGCCTTGAGGAATTAACTCCCATGCAACTTTGTTCCCCACAATTCTTGTTGTCCATTGATCTCTCTCTCCAATGGGATATGATAGTTGTGACCTTAACCCTTGCTTCCTTTTCATCGGACGACCCATGTTCACCTATCCTCCGATCCAACGATCTTGGACCTCTCTTAATTTGATGGTGGCGATCGCTCCTGAATTCGATGGAGACAGTCACGATCCTTCAAACCCCTTACAACGGATCGCTGACGTTCTATCTCCTGCATAGATTTCGCAATGCCATTCCTCCTGAGGTTTTCAACTTCACAGTCATAGTTTGATCTCGACCATGAGACTCTGACCAAAAGACCCGGCCCATATCGGACCAATGTTTCAACCAGAAGCTCTGATACCAATCTATAACATCCCCAACCACCCACAGGCTAGGGAATGCTACCTTCAAGCCCACCCTTAGACTTCGTACTCTTACCGATACCTTCTTTAATTAATAAGCATGCATAAGATACAAGATTTAACGACATGCACAACAATATCCAACAATCATGCATAATCTAAGATTTAGTTAAACGATAATTAAAATACACTGTGGAATACATTCATACACAGATAATAATATCACAACAAAGAGCACTTATCTTTATAACAAGGCGACACCAACTCGTTGCAAACCAAGGACGTTCCACCCAACCGTAGACACCACTGCTCCAAATATCAACAACAGTGTCACCCCTGAGCCAAGGCTATGAATCCACAAGGACGGTTCCAGAGTGTACTTGGGTTCCCAAACTAGTCATCTCTCAATCTCTCACAAGTTTCCCAACACCCACAACAATCCAAGTACCCAGCTCTCTTCTACCCATCCTGTACCACCCAAGAGAATGGACCTCCACCCTTCTTTGTCACGTTGTCCCTTAGGAAATCCTTCTCCTTTTTCCAGGGCCTCCAGCACAGTTGGTCCAGAATCTCAATGTTGGAACTCTCAGGACTCACAGTTGTGAGAAAAACAGGGAACATGCCAACGCATCTCAGACATGAAGGCCCCAAGTCATGGTTGGATTGCACTAGTGACCATTATAGCCAACTATCATGTGGCTAATTCTCAACAGTTCCTTTCCCTTTACCAGGATAAGACGCAAGTGAGGACGGATCAATGGATGGGTAAGTGAGTGCATGGAAGTGTGTGTGGGAAAGAATGGGATAACTCAGAGTTGACGGAGGGGACGAGCCAACGACCAACAACTAGTGACCAACGACCAACCCCACAATCAGATTAGGGATGGGTTTAAGTATCTCTCGTGGGGAATCAAGAACCTCCTGGCCTTCACCAAGAAGCTCACGTAACCAATCCCCTTCCTTAGACAAAAAGGGTAATTAAAATAGGAGTAAGCACTTAGCCCCTAAATCCCCCTCTCTTGTGGAATCATAGCCCCCTATAACTCTAGTCCTTGTCCGTCTAGCAGCCAACCATGTATTTATTATTAATAATGATCATTTATTATTAATAATGATCAAAACATTACATTTCTTGGGCATACTGGCCCTTTAATAATTGTTTGGGCACTCAGGCCTCTCAGCATTGTAACAATACATTATTTAAAATGGGGGTTCGAAACCTGGGGTGTTACATGCCACCAAGAGCCACTACCCTGGCATGGCGACCAGCTATCGGTAGTGTCATACTGCTACAAGCCCATGGACCTAATAGGATGGCTCGTGATGAGACCCCCTATCCTCTAACTAAGTCTTGTTTTATTATTTTTTATGGGTCCCTCTATTTCTTGCTGAGAAGCTCTTTATTTCTTTCTCAGGGATCCCTAGGCGAAGCATCTCAAGGTTTCATTCTTTTGGATTTTATATTTTTCCAACTACTTTTACCCTCTGGTCCTTTATCCCCTTCTTCCCACAAGGTAAGGTACAACCCTTAGATATTTGGCCAACCCAATGCCCAGACCAGTGTAATGGGATGGATGAGTAGGAAAAAGATGAAAAGTGGTAAGTATGGTGGGAGCGAACGATGGACTTTCATGAATCCCCCCAGTGGAAACTAAAAAACTATGGGTACCAGCTTACTAGGGTACCCTTTCATTCCCCCCAGATGTGGTCAAGTGGAAAAGCATAACGTCCAAGCACACGTTAGAAGAAAAAGAATTAAATGAACATATTCAAAGTTTTTGAGGATCAGAGTGACACATACCATGATACCTGGAATCATTACCTCATGGAGAAAGATCTATTTCTGCTGTAGTACTAGACCGATGTGATGGATGTTGTTGCTGCTGAAAAAGTGGAGGCGCTGAAGAATGAAAGGATGGGCCCTCCAGGGCCATGCTCAAGTCGATATGGCTCTCAGTACTACATGTCTAGGAGTCAGGACCTATCAGCCTCGAGACATAATCTCCTTAGTTATCCCTACGCATGACCATAATGATCGAAGTTGAATCACGAACCTATTGAATTCGATGGAACCACGCGTCATAAAGGAGCGACCATAAAATAGAGAGTCTGGCCCAATTCGTTCGAAAGATCGTTTGGGGTAGTTGAAATACTTGGATTTATAATTGTTTGATTGAGTAAAGGTAACTCTATAGGATTCATCATTGGATTTATGTCATTTTGTACTTCCCTCCTCCCCGAATACTTGAAAATTGAGAACCATTCCAATGTTCCTTTTCTCCTAAACATTGTTGTTGTTGTGTTCATGCAATACACATAGAAAACTATGTTTGTTCCTTAGATAACTCTTTCAAGGAATGTTGGAGACACAAACTACATTGTTCTTTAAAGAATGCTAATATTAAAATAAACTTATTGACATTGTTGTTCTTTAGAATTTGGATGTTGATGTCTTCTTTTTCTCTCGTAATAATAAGTACTTTAGTATAATAATTTAGTCTTTTTCTGTCGATTTCAAATTTCATTTTTCTTCCTAGAAATATGGAGTTATTCTTCAATTATTTGGTGGCTAGTATTCCTTTGGATATAGAGTCTTAGAAATGTGTAGTAGTAGTTAGATATCCAATACAATAATAACTTTGTTTAAAAATCTTTGGTGTTTTGGAGTCTTATGTTGCTACTGATTCTTTGATGCTTTCAAAAAATGGCATTTAATAGAGTACCTGTGTTGCACAGGTCAATAAATATGATAGCTAGTGTTAAGGATATTTAGTAACATAAAGGAATAAATGATTTTGTTCTTGCCTCCATGAATTATAGATAGAAATTATAAATGATCATGTGCATGTTTTTTATTCATGCCATTTTGTAGAAAAAAAAAACATAATTTAGAGTAAAGGTATTGATAAGATTTTGATAAATAGAAGTCCTAGTCATTCTACATATGTAGATCCTCACGATTTTGGAGGCTACGACTGTCCCTAGATCAATGTACTAACCTAAGTTTAATGCACACCTTATGACAATATTTATTGGTCTTTGTTCAAAACCTTTTTTGGTAAACGATAGGACACTCATTGTCATTTTTTGCTATGTTGTTTTGATCAAAATTCATAGAATAGTTTTTTGGGGGATTACAATGTGAATACAATGGTGCCTTCAATATTTGGACTTGATGCAATATATCTATAAAACATTTTTTCCTCATATAACTCTTTCAAGAAATGTTGCAAATAGGAACCACATTGTTGTCTAATGAATGCTAACCTTCAAATAACCCCATTGAAAGTGTTGTTACATGGAATTTGGATACCAATGTGTGCTTCTACTATTGTATCAATAGATTCTTTGGAATAAAAATTCACTTGTTTTTCTTGGATTTTGAATTGCCTTTTCCTTGTTAGAAAAATTGACTTCTCCTTTAATTATTTAATGGCCAATATTCCTCTGGATATAAATAGGCTTAGCAACTTGTAGCGACAATTATATTTGCACTACAATAATGGCTTCATGCAAAACTGTTTGGGTTTTGAAGAGTTTTGTTCTTATTTCTTTGATCCCTTGAAAACCATGTCATACAACACAATAATTGCATTGAACAACTTAAGGATAATTAGTGAAATAGAAAATGAAATATTCTTATTTCTTTTATGCAATATACATAGATTATTTTTTGTTTCTCTAAATGTATTTTTTGTCATGCCATTTACACAAAAAAATAAGAAAAAAAATGATGAATGAGATTTTGATAGCTAAAATCCCTAGTCATCCTATGTAGGTAGATCCTATAGGTTATGGAAGCTACTTCTCTCTCTAGATCAATGTGCAAAACTAATATCATTGCACACATTGTTGTAATATTCTTGTCCTTGTTGGAAAATTTTTCTGATGGACAATACTAGTCTCATTGTAATTTTTTGCTTGCTTGGTTTTGTGATCACAAATAAGAAAATAGAAGAATGGTCTTTCTTTTTGTATTTAGATATACATTTAAAAAAATAAAAAATATTGGATTGTGTAATATTTTTACATTTGTGTGAATATATGTAGGCTTAGTAGCTTATAGCAATAACATCCCCGCTACAATGGTATGTTTGGTGAAAACTCTTTGGGTTTTGGGAACTTTTGTTTTTCCTATTCCTTTGATGTCTTACAAAATATGGCATTTGAAACAATATTTGTGTTGGTTCACTTGAAAAACATGGCATCTAGCCTCAAGAGTAATTCATAATCTATGAAACCCAATACTCTTGTTGTTGTATACATACCATATACATAATTTAAATAAATAAAAATAAAATAAAACGTGATCCTCTCAATACTTCATTTCGTTGGATGTTATAAAAAAACATAATTCAAAATGAAGGTTTGAATGAACTTTCAATACCTAGAACTCGTAGTAATTCCACATATATCATTTTGAGTGATATTCAATGTTGTTTTCCATGTGATTTCACTTGGTAAAAGGAAAAGATTATAGAATTAACACATAAACTTGTAAACTCATCCACAAAGCATGAAGTGCATCATGCTATTAGCAATCATGAACTGGAAGCAAAATAAACATTTTTTTTTCAATATGAGATTGTTAATCAAAGGCTTGATGTGATTGGAGATCTATGGTTGTTGATAGAGTGGGAAAGGACAATGCCATTTTATTAATAAAACATAGGTTAAGTTTTATGGAACAAAAGGAAGGGAAAGCAAAGTTATACTTTTCTCTTGTCTAGAGCATCCATCTACAAAGAATTATGTTAACCAAAATTGACTCTTTTGTTTATGTTCTTGCTACAAAATTTTGTTCTATAAACTATGCAACATTTTCGATTATTTTGCATAGAGTGCATATAGTATGGTGATATATTATGTATAAATTAGTTTCATAAAATTGACTCTTTTGTTTATGTTCTTGCTACAAAATTTTGTTATATAAATTATGCAACATTTTCGGTTATTTTGCATAGAGTGCATATAGTAATGGTGATATATTATGTTTAAAGTAGTTTCATTAATTAAAAACCCAATGAGTCGTTTCAACTATGTAGTTAATTGTGAAAATTGCATTCGTACAATCCTTTTGAACAACTTGTAAATTTCAACATCTTCCATACTTAGCTTTTGTTATTGTTATGAATTGTTCTTGATTAGTTAAAAAATAATCAAAAATAGATTTTTGAATGGAAAGCTTACTATATCATCAAGTTACTGAAGCCTGGGGCTATTCGTAGAGCAATGTAGGAAACTAAGGTGAATGGATACCTTATGGCAATATTTTTGTTCATTGTAGGAGACCCTTTGAAATGAGAAACAATAACCTTATTGTGCATGTTTCTACTATTGGCATTGTAATAAAAATCTAGAAAATAGTGTTTCTTGTCCATTTTAATATCAAGAAAAAAGTGATTTTAATGTTAACAATATTCCATTTTTTTAAGTCAAGCTTTGAATGTCTAGATTGTCAAATTTTCCCAATTTGCATTTCATTCTTTATTTTTGTTATTTTATCAACAAGTGCTTTGAAAGAGTCAAATTTTCCCAATTTGCATTTCATTCTTTATTTTTGTTATTTTATCAACAAGTGCAAGTGCTTTGAAAGAGTCAAATTTTCCCAATTTGCATTTCATTCTTTATTTTTGTTATTTTATCAACAAGTGCTTTGAAAGAGTAGTTTGATATTTTGTTGTAGATTTAATTTTTTTTTTTTTAAGTATAGAATTTTCCTTCACTATTTTATAATTTTCATTCTCACAAATATAGGTAGTGTTAACAACTTATAACAATTGGATCTGAACTACAATAATATTTGTCATTGAAAACCCATAGGGTTTGATAAAATTTTGATAAAATTTTGTTCACAATAGGTATTTGATGCATTCAAATGTATGATATCCAATATGATATTTGAGTTGAGTATATTGGAGAACTTGATAGCTTCCCTAGACAAATAGCTACTCAATTAAGATTGATTAGAACTCTAATTAACATTTCTTGATAGAATAATAGTCTACTTGATGTCCTATCTTTTAGTTCTACAACCTTTCCTGGTTCAAAGTGGTTGATTTACTCAAGCCATTTTAGATTTCGATTGCATTAGGTGTCTCTTTACTTTGTGTTATCCCCTTCACTTCTAGGGGTAACTAGAGGATTTTTTTTCTCCATGATTCACATTTCAGAAAATAGTTCCAATGATGACATTCCAAACTCTCCACAAACAGATGCCCACATATGCCTCCATTACATGCTAAAATCACTCACATCAGATGACATGGAGAATTACACACTAAGGTACATTTTCCTGATACTCGATATCGAATGATGGTGTCAATGTTTTGGGCATGAAGATGGTGATAATGCATTGAGTTGGATTATGAATTATCATGCTTTGAATTTGTACCTTTTTCCTTGTTTCACCTTGGTGGTCATATTTGTCTCCTAGTCAAGTGTTGTCACTCTTGGAAAAAGGTTTACTATTGGGGGAAATTAATAGGGGTAACGTGTCCATATCTTGACCCATACATTACACACTCCATCTATCCCATTTCTATTATAATATTTTTTGGGTTGGTTGTCATATGTCACCTATAAAGGTTCACACCTCATAATCCTCATGAGAAGAAGGAGATAGAATTCTTGAGGTTGATATAGAAAGAGAAAATGTTATAATTCAAAATGAAAAGAAAAGAAAGAAAATGCAAATTAAATAAAAAAGAAAGAAAAGTGAAGTCTAAAAACCAAGAAAGAAAGAGAAGCATGAACTCTCCTCCCTCGCTAAGAGGCCATCACCCCAAGTCCTATGCAATGAATGAATACCTAAAAAAAAGGACTTAGTAGATGAAAATCAAAAGCCAAAAAATGTTGATTGAATGAAGAAAAAGGAAAATAGGGGTTTGGAAAGACACAATGCCAAGGAAAGGGAAACTTATTTCCTAAGCACTCCCTCATACAAAGGTGCTCATGAGGATGACTACCATACATAACCTTTAATGACTATGCCACCACCCATGAAGTAAACCCCAAACCATACCATATGCCATTGTACATTCTCCTTGATGGGTTCCTTGGGACATAATTATTATCTTGGGTACTGGCACACCTAATAGGTGGTAATAATTAATGATCCTCCCATACCTAAACTTGGAAAATTGTAAAACTTTGTAAGATAGTGTGAAGTTTGAAGAGGATACTTAATGTGATCTATCTAGTGGCTTTTGCATTGAAATGACTCACTTTATATTTTGTGTTTGAATTATGTACATCCCTTTGATTTTTGTGGTGCATTAGACTATATGAGTGTTATGGTAAAGTCCCCCCTGTAGACAGGTGAAACCCCCCTTTGGATCAAGACCCCTTCTTTGATCCAAAGACAAAAGAAAACAAGCGATCATTAACTTCCCTTTAGACCTACTTCAACAATCAGAGTAAAAGGAAAGATATGGATAACATACCTTTTTATGATGGTTATCCTCACTGCTCCAGCCTTTGACCTTGTTGATCAATATCCTAGGTGCAAGATAAGACTTGCAATGAACAAAGAGGAATCTCCTTTCTTATACTCTATATTTTTATGTGACAATAGATCTATATATTATGACTATCACAAAAATAGACATGCATGATCCAATGACACAAAAAATGAAGGGAATAGGCCAAGTTATATATTAATGGAAAGCCATAGTGAAGCACTTATAGTCCATCATTGACATTGTAGCAGCTCCTCCAAGCTCTCCTATCCAACCCTCTTTTGAATGTCTCAAGATCAAAATTATGATTCTTTCATAGATTCTTCTTCTCTTTCACCTTGGAATGCACTCATTATATATGACTTGGAGGCTTAACCACTGTGAATTATTTTGGGAAATGGTTGAGGATTTAGCTCCATAAGTTGGGATTTGGTGCCTAGGATGGAGCAATGAGATATGACTAGAATCCTTGACCTCATATCCTCGGAACTAACCCTTAGAATAAGGTGGGATAGCCATAACTCCCTCTAACCACTTCAACTCTCCCTCAACATTGAGCATAGAGCATTGACAACGCTCCCTATACATGGGAATGGGAGCATTAACAAGATTTAAATGCTCCCTATACATGGGTAGGGGAGAATTAACCTTCAAAAATGATCAAAATATCAAGGTAAAAGGCATTGTTTCGACCTTCTCATGATGAGTTTTTTCCTTCACAATGACTAGGGATTATGACAAATGTTCTTCCATGGTGTCAAAGTTGTGACACTTAACAAAGTGCATGTGACACTTAATAAAGTGCATGTGACACTCAGTAAGGTGCATACGACACTTGATAAAGTGCATGCGACACTTAGTAAGGTGTATACAAGACTTCATAAAGTTCATGCAACACTTAGTAAGGTGCATACGACACTTGATAAGGTTCATACGACACTTAAATGCTACATTTAGGTGTGTAACAATGAGCCCCCCCTTAGATGATGGATTGCACATAACCACATACTTGATTTACACCTTGATCCTTTGGAGGACATTGAGGGGATACTCACACACTTCATGGAGGTTGTCCCTGCCACTTGAGAGAGATCATTTCACACTTTCAAGAGGATGTTGAAACCTTTGATGAAATGGATCCATTGACGAGACATCCTAGCATGTATAAAGGGTACTTTATCTCTCAAGGGTTTAGTCCCTTATAGCTACTTATGTTTGATTCATGGTGTTGAGCTATCTGAGGTCACTGGATTTTAATATACATTGATACAATCTTACTGATATGATATTAGTGAATGTGAATTGAAATTTTCTTTTGTATAGGGTGTAACTAGAAATTTGGATTATGATAATGACCAAAAGAAGGTCAATGTGACTAGAGTGTTGTTATTTCAAATAGCATAAAACATGAGCATGTAACACATCTAAAAAAGAAAAAAATCTAGGCTAAAAGTAATGTAGAAAGATAAAAAAAAAAAAAGGCAAATATACAAGGGTTTAACCAATGAGGTAAACCTGTGCAATGCATAAGAGAATAATTAAGAGGAATAGGAACATATTGACGAAACGGGACTAGTCTTAGTTTGAGGTACTAGAAGAATATGCAATGTCGTCGATCACAATCAAAATCCTTGATGTTGAACTATATGATATCATCTGGAGTGCTCCAGGATGAGAGGAGGTGGTAGGACTAAATGGATGGTGAGGATGGGGGTGTGGGATTGTAAGGATCCTTGTACAATATCTCTCCTACCATTGAAAAATTTGAGGGGAAGCCTTTGTGAGACATTATTTCCATGTATAAATGCAATATATCAATATATATTTACAAAATTGGTTCCATTATGTGTAGATATTTTGAGGCTTTGCCAATATAGAAGCTAGTGTTGGGATTTCAATATTGTTTTGATAACATCCTCCCTCACTTTGGTACTATCATTTCTAGTGGTTTCAATGTCATGCTTTCTGAATGCTCTTTGGCTTAATAATTCCAAGTCTTACTAATATAGTTGCATATCCCTATGTTGGCATTTAGTCTACATCAATACTTTCTCTTTAGGGATTGGAAATAGGAGTTACTATGAGACCCCAATATTTTGTCCCTATTCATTATGCTATTATAACAAATCACCAAAATTGAAAGAAGTTATAAACCTCAATGACTTTATGCAAGAACCAATTAGGAAGACATGAAGAAATGGTAAAGAAATTAACTATTATAAAATGCTTTCTTTTATAATAATGTTTGGAAATCATAGGAACATTTACCCATTCATATGTAAAATAGGTAACACACATGACAAGTTTGAAGATGAGATTTTCATAGAATGTGCTCAGGATTGGGAGGAGGTATTACAGAGAAAGGGTAACCCTAACATGACTAGGTTCAAATCTATGAGCATGGAAGAGAAGGTCGAAACAATAAAGCAGTCGGCTCAAGAAGCTCTAAGGGTTAGAGGATAAATCAGAGCAGCAGAAACCATAGAGGCACAAAGGAGAGGGTTGTTGTTATTAGAGGGAGCCCAGAGAGTCATCGACCAGCTAGAGAACGACCCTCAACTAATAGAAATGATGAGGATCTTGTCGGACGACCCAATCACAATCGGAGAAGAACTAAATGGCTCAGAGTCAACACAATTGGAGGAAATCATTGGTCTGGAAAAACCCAGAGTTCCATCACCATAGATTAGATCACCAGTGACCATTCCAACCCAGTATGAGGTTCCAAGAACGCCAGGTGAAACAGGTGTGCCAAATCCCCTGTTTGATCTAATAACCATCTATGATGTTGAAGAGAGTCCAGAGGTCTCCCTGGTAACTATGATACTGATTACATAGGAGAAGGAACATGAGAAAAAATCTGCTCCAAGTCCTGATGCGTCAGTTCAAAACCCTCTGTAGGGCGACCATGAGGCTGAAAGTGTTTTAGACACTGAGTTTCTCTACTTGTTGGGGACTCCGAAAGACAGCTCCAAAGAGGAGCTAGGATCAGGTGGAAAAAAAGAGGAAGTGAAACAGTAAGATATCGACACCTCAATAGGTGATCACCAAGTAAGTACCGAACATATCACTGACTCTTCATTTTTTTTTTATACCTCACCAGCCGATGAACACCAGACGGAGGTCGAGCCATCAGAGCATATGAAAGAAGTACAAGAACCAATCCTAGAAAAAATACACACAGCAGGGAGCCTGTGAAATACTCTAACCTGGGGAGAACAAAAAATCCTTGATCTTGTTGATGAGGTCATCGATATACAGGATATCACTTATGATAGGAAGAGGAAAGCTATCATGAAGAGGACCACCAAGAAGAGAAGACTCGCGCTAGATAGGTTGATTCTCATCACCATGGAGGAGAAGCTGCTAAGTACAAAACATGCAAAGACATATGAGCTCATCAGTGCAGGGATGGATATCATTGATGCCACATTGGATCGATCAAGGCAAGATGAAAAGGAACTGGCCACTGCACTAAAGGAGCTAGATCATCTACGCCATTTGGGAAAATACTATCAAGACTCAACGTAGGCCACGATGTTTCTGAAGAGTGAGTTCCAATATGCATATGCAAAGTTGACAAGAGAAAGACATATTTTCACTGTAGGAATAGCCGATTTCCAAGAAGATACCCTTATGGCACTAGAAACCTGCAAGGAAGTGGAGAGATGGTATGAAAAGGCATACCAAGTGGTAGAAAGAATTGACTATATCAGCGCAGTGAAAAAGGGCCAAGATGCAGAGGAGCATGGTATTTGAGTGCTAAGGGATAACAACATCTCTCGGATCAGGAAAGCAGTCGAATACTGGGTAAGTATGGCCCAGGAACCTTAGCAGGAGATACAAAATAAGTGGGCCGAGTGCGAAAAAGATTGGGAAAATATCAATTAGGTGATGAAAGGAATTAGCCTCCCAGAATTTGGCTCAGTCGAATACTTTGTCGACCTGCATGACACAGTCAAGTGACATACAGAACAATACTCAGCATGGGCAGTGGATATCGCACAGGTGGTGAGCATGGCACCGGGTCAAATAAAACATTTTATAGAACATCCGATCAAGGCTTGTGCAGTTATGAAGCGGTTGAGTTCCAAAATAATCAAATACAAAGAATGGGCAGTAGAAGTGAGAGAGATACTTTCAGCCTCGATGGACCAACACAGATTCCCATATGCTAACACATGCGAGGATCTCTTCGTCAAGTGGTCAGAGTATGAGAAGAGTCATGCACTCCAGTAAAACCATGAGCTGATTTCCAGAGAACAAAGAGATCGAGTGCCATGTGGCGATATTTTGTTTTTACTTAACTTAAACTTGTAGCATCTATTTTTAGTTTGTCATTCTTTATAAATAAGGGGATTGACCTTTTTAGAAAGGGTCAGTGGTTTTGGGAAAAGACCCTCTTTTTGAGAATTGTAAAGAACTATTTATGAACAACCTTAATTGAGAAGTCATATTTAGGACTAGAGACAAAATTATGATTTTCATCAAAGGCGTTATGTGATTGGATGGAGGAGGAATTACTTCCAACTTTTATTTCAGTAATTGATGTTGCAACGAGTAAGAGTTTCTGAATCTATTGATAAGTTATCTGTTTCAATATTTTTGCAGTTCTTTTGTTCTTAATGATGGAAAGAAAATCGTTGTGTTAATGTGTGATTAATGTTAGAGATAAGGAAACTATTTTTCTTGCAATCATCTTATTACATGCATATTTTTCTTACGATAATTGTATCTCAGTCAATGTTGAAATACCAACAAGTTAATGTATTATTACTAGGCTTGTAACATGTGTGAATATATTTTTCTGCATGCTTGAGCGTGAGGGTTATCCTAGGCTCAATATTCTTCAGTAGTTAAGAATCCATTCTATCAGTTGGTTTATACCAGCACACCTCGTTTTCTCAAACTCATTTAATAAAATAAAATACAAAAAGAGAATGTTTAACCTAAAGGAGGAACTTTCGTAGAAAGATATCCTGTCAATCACCAAGTAAATCCCATCGATAAATTAGCTAGATCGAAAGATCTAGAGAACCATTCCACCATCAAACATTGAAGAGTCTAATTGGGCCTCTAAGGCGGGTTTGGTTCCTACTGTTGAGATAAAGGGATCTCGGACCCATCAACACGTTCCTCTGGGGAGGAAGCTCTAGGCCACCTCTTTATGGGAATAGATCTGTACTTAGAAAAATTGTGGTAGGTATTTCAATGGCATCAAGTACAACATCCCTTTCATCACCTATGATGCAAGAAGGTCCACGACCTTATAAAGGAGCAGCTAGTATGGGCAGGGGCTCCAGGGGAAGGAACTCATTTCGGAGGCCTTCACATGGTAGTGTGCAGGTTCCATATCGTGTTAATTTTTTGGGGTGTGGAGAACCCCATTACCAGCGTGATTATCCAACGTCACAATCAAGCTTTATGCATAGAGAAGGAAAGGCCCTGATTGGAAGAGCGAGTAGTAGCCACCATATTTATGCAGTGGTCAATAATTGTCAGGAAGAACATCAATCCATGGTGGTGGAGTCATCAGGTATACTAAATCATGTCAATCTTAAAATTTATTTGATTATGGTGCTACAAATAGTTTCATTTCACCTTATGCATTTAAACAAGTCGAGATGGCTTCGGGGGAAAAACAAGCGGTAGGACCTAGCATAGATAACTGTCTTGTAGACCTGGGAGTGTGTACTACTAGGTTGAAGGTGTACGTCACTGCCTTAGGGACTTATGACCTAATCATTGGGATGGAATGGTTAGAAGTCCATCGAGCTATGGTAGATTTTTTCGTGAAGAGGGTTCTTTGTGTTGATGATGAAGGAAGGTCAGTAGAGATCCATGGTATACGTAGGAATGTGTCTCTACGCTTTATCTTGACCATGAAGGTTAAAAGTTGCATAAGGAAAGGTTGTCGATTATATGTAGTGGAAGTAGTCAATGAGGGGAAAGGACCCTCTATGGATCAATATCCAATGTTGTTGGAATTTAAGGATGTTTTTCCAAAATAGTTGCTAGGGTTACCTCCTAAGAGGGAGCTTGATTTTACTATCAAGATAAAACCTGGTACAGAGCCGATTTCCAAGACATTGTATAGGATGACGGCTCCAGAACTTTGTGAGTTGCATATGAAGTTGAAGGAACTACTTGACTTAGGGACAACAAGGCCCAGTGTTTCACCTTGGGGTGCACCAATAATATTTGTTAAGAAGAAGGATAGTTACTTACGACTGTGCATAGATTATAGGGACTTGAACCATGCTACAGTGAAGAATAGGTACCCAATACCACAGATAGATGATCTCTTTGATTAGATGAAGGGAGCAACAGTTTTCTCAAAAATTGATCTCCAATCATAGTATCACCTATTAAGGATTAAGGAAGGTGATATTACTAAAACTTCCTTTCGAACTCAGTTCGGGAATTATGAGTTCATTGTAGTACCTTTTGGTTTGACCAATGCACTATTAGTATTCATGAGCCTCATGAATGGTGTATTCTAAAAGTACCTTGACCTCTTTGTATAGGTCTTTCTTGATGATATCCTCATATATTCCAAGAACGAAAGAGAACATGAGGAACACTTGCGAGTGGTGTTGTCATGCCTTAGAGAGAACAAGTTGCATGGAATGTTTTCAAAGTGTTCTTTATTCAAGAAAGAGATTCACTATTTAGGTCATATCATTTCTGGTGAAGGAATTTCTGTGGACCCAGAAAAGGTGAAGGCCATTATGGAATTGGCTAGTGTTGAAAAATTCTCATGAGGTGAGAAGCTTCATCGGGATAGCTGGTTATTATCAAATGTTTGTGGAAGGGTTATCAAAGATAGTGAAACCCATCACCACCTTGCAGTGCAAGGGGGTCAGGTATGAATGGACAGAGGAATGTGATATTGCATTCATCGAGCTTAAGAGGTTAATAACTAGTGCACAAATTCTACAAGTGTCGGATATGGAAAAATATTTCACAGTCTGCACGAATGCCTTGAAGCAAGGATTGGGGGGCATGCTAATGTAGGATGGGGGAGTGATAACATATGTGTCAAGAAAGTTGAAACAACATGAGGAGCTATATGTTGTTCATGATTTAGAGTTGGCAACTATAATTCTGTCTCTGAAACTTTAGAGGCATTATCTAGTGGGGCGAAGCTTTGAGATCAAAACATACCATGAAATCTTAAAGCATCTCTTCACTCAAAGGGATCTCAATGATAGATAGAGGCGATTGAGTGAGTTTATGAGTGAGTACGATTTTGGAATTTCATACATCCATGGAAAGGAGAAAGTGGTCATAGATGCCCTGAGCAAGAGACCAAGTATCTTCTCCTTGGTTCCCTTGAAAGTTAATATGAGGGAGCAAGTGTCAGGGAAACTTCTTGGAGATAGTTCGTATTTAAAAGTTACTTAAGCCCTCCATAGTGGGAGGAAATTAGAGCTAAAGTATGAAGGGTATATCCTTGAAGCAGATGGATTGTTAAGATATCAGGGAAGGATATACATCCCTGAGGGTCGGGATATTGGAAGCATCATACTCAAGGAGGCCCATAGAGAACTTTACTGTGCGCATCCGGGTGTGAAGAAAAGGTATGAAGACATGAAGAATATTTTCTTCTAGGTAGGCATGAAGCTTGATGTAGTCCATTTCGTCACCAAGTGCCTTGAGTGTCAGCAAGTGAAGGTTGATCATCACCACCCGACAGGTCTCCTACAACCACATGATGTCCCTATGTCCAAGTGGGAACTCATTTCTATGGATTTTTTTGTGGGATTTCCACTCACATCACTGGGGCATAATGCCATTCTTATTATAGTTGATAAGTTGAATGAGAGTCCTCATTTTATTCCAGTCAGAGACAATTATGATGTCATTAATGTGGCACGCATTTTTATAAGTCAGGTCATCTGTCTACATGGGTTACCAAAAAAAATCATTTCACATAGGTACTCTCGATTCACATCGCAGTTTTGGACAAATTTGTAGTCAGCATTGGGGACTCAGTTGAACATGAGCACAACATATCATCCTGAAACGAATGGGAAAACTAAAAGAGTAAATCAGGTTATGGAAGACATGCTTAGGATGTATGTTAAGGATAATCAAACCCATTGGGAGAAGTACCTACCTTTGGTATAGTTCTCCTACAATAAGAGTTTTCACAGCTCCATTGGAATGCCACCCTATGAAGCTCTGTATGGAAGGCCATGCACGACACCATTGAGTTGAGAAAGGTTAGAAGGCCGAGTGACAATAGGGCCATAATTGATTCAAGAGATGGAGGAACGGGTGATTCAGATTAGACAACGATTAAAGGAGGTGCATGATAGATAGAAAATTTATGTTGTTGCACATAGGACTGATCGAAGTTATAAAGTTGGAGATCAGGTTTTCATTTGTATCATGCCTAATAAGAGTACCATTCGGTTTGGGAAAGGGACAAAGTTTTTGCCTCGATTTATAGTACCGTTTAAAATCCAAGAGAGAATTGGACTCGTTTCCTATCGCCTCATACTTCCATCCAACTTGCATACAACTCATAATTTTTTCATGTATTTTTTCTACGTCGTTATGTTGCTGACAAATCTCACAAACTAAATTGGAAGGAATTGTAGGTCTCGAACATGGGAACCATCATGGTTGAACCATTACGCATATTGGACCGTAGGGTCTGACAGCTCAGGAATTGTTTGGTAGACCAAGTTAAGGTCCAGTGGGAGAAGTATAGCCCATGATCTGCTACTTGGGAGGATGTAGAGACTTTATGACGAGATCATCCCTCACTTTTTTTACCACCTCAGGACTATGTTTCCCAAAGGGTGGGTGTATGTAATGACCCATTTGACTTAGACAACTATAATTACTTATGGCCTAGTTGTATCTTTATTTGATTATGATATATGGATCATTGATTACTTGACACTTTAAATTTTGGACATATGGACCTATGTGAATGTAAATACTATGAATGTTTATTGTTATGTGATTTATGATGGATATTATGCAACCTATTTCTAGCTTGAAAAAAATTGAAATTTAAATATGTTGGTACGTGGATATTGAGTTATTGATATGGTTAAATGTATTTACATGATAATGTGTATGGATATATGTGAGTTTGTGCTATAACTAATATGCAGGTTAATGGGCTATGAAATAGCCAAAGGATAATGATAAGAAAGGGTTGATGTCATGAACATCAATCGAGAAACAATATGGTATGAATCTTTGTATATGAAATTATGTCAATTTAAAGGCATTTCTATGATATGTGGACAAGTGCAGGTTTTCAGGTAGCAAGACTACCTAAAACTGAATAAATACAATGATGAAATCCCAGCAAGACAGTTCCACTGTATGGTCCATGATAGGGTGTTGACCCTAGTTCTATCTGGAGGGGTGGAGGCATTTCCCACCATGTATCCTCTAAAACCTGGAGTCATGGGAGGACAGTGTTAGATCACGCTCCCCTAGACATGTGATGATGATTGCCAATTTCCTGTTGGGGAAGCTTGGTAAACGTTGTTGACACTTCCGTTTACGTGTTCTATATGGAGTTAGGTCAATATAGTTGATGCTCCAAGATAGTCCAATAGAGGAAGGATAAGGATGGAAGATGGAAGTAGGTTAGGGATGCAGGATGATTAGACGTAGTTGGGAGTGTGTGGAATTTTAATTTTATAGCAAAACTGCTTGATTTTCTCTTGATTAAAAAAAAAATTGCTTAACTGAATTACAATAATCTAGATAAATGTTGCTTTGTACTAAATTATTATGGTTAAATGATTATGCTAATATTGTAAACTGTTGATTTATTCTTATGAATATTAATTGCATTAGATATGTTAATTATTGCCATTAGTACACACACGAGTTTTGTATGTGCTAGCTACCCATGTACACTAGTATGTATGAGTGTTTTTAAATTAATGATGTTGCTTATTTGATTTGAATGTATGAATCATGTATTATTACGCTTGTATTGTAAATTATTATAACTTCGGGACGAAATTTCTTGAAGGATGAGTGTATGTAACAACCCAATTAGATTAATTAATGATCATAATTAATTAAGGTAAATTAAATCATTAATGTACTAAAAGTAAATTTATTTAATCATCAATCTATCTAAGTAATTAATTATTGAATAATTAGATTTTATCATTTTATTTATTTATTATTTGAACTAAGTAATGTAAGAAAAATAAAAGGGGAGGGGATTATTTTATTGTATTAAAGGTAGGTAAAGAATTAATGACAAAGATAAGATAGAGGGGAAATTAATGGGGGGAAATATTAGAGAGAGGAGGAGAAGGAGGAAGGGGTTGGACTGGGAGTAAGGGGCAAGGGGATTTTATTTGGAGGGGAGAAGGAGAAACCAGGGAGAGGAGAAATGATGAAAATTTTCTTTATGGTTTTTTACTACTGGACTGGAGTTGTTGGGATTTCGGGCTCGGGGGCTAAGAAATCTAATTTCCTGGAGCAAGGTGTTACAGGTATGAACTAACTGAGAGGGGGGGGGGTGAATCAGTTAGTGT
>CBVK0101228331.1:0-10248 GCA_900067695.1 Picea abies
ATATATATATATATATATATAGAGAGAGAGAGAGAGAGAGAGAGAGAAGAGATCAACCTCCATCCGCAATAGTCATTCATTCTCTTTCCTTAACGGTTTGCTCATTCATTGGGGGTATAGGAGGAGATAGATCGATCGATAATATCACAACTAATATTCAGTAAGGAGCGGGGGATAGGTTACACCTTCGCTCGCTTAGAAAGCGTTAGCTTATGGGTTGGGTGTGTTAGGTTGGCTGGCAATTAAAAGAAAGGATTGCATGAACAACACCAAATAAAGGTTGTGAATCACTTGAATAAGATTCATTCCCATTGTTCGCTTGTGCATTGGTTTTATCTCCATCAATTCAACAGCCAAAGGTAGACACCGCCCTATATATTAGCTCGTACAATAATGATCAATCAACACAAAGTTCATCATCAATCCCACCAATTACAACATGCAACTGGGAGAAACCCAATATATATTTGAGTCGGATCAGGAATAACTTCTTACTAGAGGGTCCCTTTCAGAAACGCTATTACAAAGGCACTGGTCAATACCAATGTACATATACAGGAGCAAGGGATTGCTCCGAGAAACTTGAATGCTCACTCCTCAATCACAGATCTATGGTTTTACAAGGAGTGGATTCCTAGAGGGATTACGCTTTCAGGGAACCACACCTTTTACTAGGAGCCATCCGCCCTGAGATTGGACAATCAATATGGGTGAGAAGGGTGGACTCACCAAATTTTCATAACGTGTGTTGTTATCACTATAAAATAGGGATCTCTACCCCATGACCTTTTCTATTGAAAGACTCTACCTGTGGCTTGCTTCTGGAATATCCACCCTCCTGCCCCGGTTCCTTGTCTTCTTCCTTCCATCTTATTTCTTCCCGATAGATCGCTCCCACCAATGAGTAAATGTAGCTTGAGACCTATTACTTACGATGCCTTGATCCGATGGCACCACCTGGCACTACCTATTCAAATCTCACTATCAGCGGTGACTCTACCAAGGAAGCCTGACTGAGCTAAGCTAGAAATGTATAATAAAGTAATAAGAGAGAGAAGCCAAGGAGAAAGAAAGTGGTACATAACTCTTTGAATTCATAATAGTAAGTGTAGTAATGATAGTATCATGTAACTAGAGATAGCATAAATCCAAGGAAGAAAGAAATAAAAGAAACTCCATTTGCTTTCACGATTGAAGCCTCGATTTATTCCCTCGGTGCAAATAATTGAGAAGTCGAGGCATCATAATAAAAGAGAAGTTTCTCATGATTTGAAAGTGAGGTCCTGATCCTTGGCACCCCACCTTCCTTGCCTCACCTCGATGCCTACCTTTCATTTAGTTACGAGCAAGCCTCCCCAATGAATTGAATCAGATCGGTTGGCTTTATTCCTATTCTTATGGAGCTTGACTTCCTTGATCCCACCTACACTCTTTGGATTTGTGCATGGGATCATTAATAAGCTCCTTCCAGGGGTGGATCCTGCGGGAGGGAAGGCGTAGCACTTGAACGGGTGGGACAAGAAGGCAGGCAGGTAAGGTATATAAGGGCAGTAACGGGGCGTAGCAGGATTCTTATTAGCATGGGCAACATATGACTTCAAGTGGTAAAGAGAGAGAGGGAGCCAACCCCTTCATGCATGTATGTTTGGGATGTTCGGGTGATCTCTTCCACCTTAGGCATTGATGAACATCGGGGCCCAAGACCGGTCCAATCTTCTAACAATTCTCCTCACGCTGGGCATCTTCTTCCCATTCATCATGCCATGCTTGAATGAGCTTTTAAGTGGTTGGGTTTTATAGGCATTTGTCGATTAATATGAACATTCAGGTATTACCTGGGAGAGAGAGGAAGAATATATATATAGTCATAGGAGGGAGAATTAGCCTCCGTATAGAAAGCGAACAAGTAGCAGACGAAGCGGGTGATATATGGACATGCAAAGCCTACTAACTGTATGTAGGTTGCATAATTACATATATAATAACAGTGTTGTCTACTAAAGCACAATTACATCTATAATTCATTACTGGAAGAACTTCATTTTAAGCATTCAATCCTGATTCAAAGTCATTGCATTGAATCATATATAATGAATATCATCAATATTCAAGCGATTGACTACGACAGAAGGGCAAGAGGACCAATGGAAAAAGAAAAAAGCATAATTGCGACAAAAATGCATAATTACATATATAATAAAAGAATTGTATTCTAAAGCATAATTACATATATAATTCATGACTAGAAGAAATGAAAAACGAAAGAAAGTCAATTCCTCTCCCTTTGGTCGAGCCTGTTTGCACATCCTCTCCCCTACAATTGAGAGCTTGCTTGCACATCCTCTCCCCTAAAATTGAGAGCCTGCTTGTGCATCCTTATCCTCCCTATGGTCGGATGAGTGATAAATCCCTTGCCCTCTCCTATCGTCGAAAAAGCAATAAATTCCCCGCCCTGCGGGATGGGCCTACTTGCGCATCCTCACCCTACAGGACAAGCCTGCTTAACGCATTGATCAATTCTTTTCTCAATTCAAGGAAGGATTGCTTGCCTGACATAGGAGGGTGAGGAGAAACTGCTCACTTGACCTTAATAAGTGGAGCGAGGAAGAATGGCTCGTCCATATATGGATGAGGGAAAGGAAATCCAATTTTTATTTATTTATTATGAAGTTATTCATCACTTGGGTTATCTTTCAAATCCTTGGAAACAGCATGGGATTCCGGTTGGCTCTATTCCAACTTCCCATATCTGGTTTGGAGGTCTCCTCAGACACCTTCGGGTCCTTGGAGCCGCTCATATATCTTCCCAAGAGAGATACAGGGATTACGGGGCCAAACCCTATTCCATATTCGTCGGTAGGGGGGGGCTACTCCAGGAAGATATTCAGGCATTGATATTAATAATCTCCCTATGGATCATCCCCCCTATTTACCTAGATATGAATAATCCCCCTATTGATGGGGGCTCGCCGTCATCCACGGGGCTAAAAATAGTTGACTTGAGGAGAATCTCCCATTCCGGGAAAGCAGAATGGAATGAAGTAGCTTTTCTCAGAAGCATTGAGCAACTCATGGTCGAGGGTCAAAAAGTAACCCCCAAGGAGCACGAATTCGTTATGCAAGCTCTCATGAGCTTGTCTAACACTTATGATCCTGCAATGCTAATAGGATAGGAAAATATTTCTATATTACATAAAGGTCATTTTCTTGAACTTACCTATTGATCGCTAACTCCCATGCTTTTGTCCATTTTCGCCATTATTGTTAGCTATGAAATAAAATGGAGCGAGCAAAGACAAGTCTTTCGATCTATCTCACTCGGGAGCAAGAAGTACAGGAAGGAGATGAAATAAAAGTCTTTATTATGCCAAAAAACCCACTTGAGCAATCTGCCATTATCCCATTGATTCCTATGAATATGGGAAACTTGTATTTCCCGTCCCCAAATCCATCTTTGTCCATGTCGCTAACTATCATTTCAGTCTTGTTCTTGGTTCATTTTGTTACTAAGAATAGAGGGGGAAACTCAGTACCAAATGCTCAACAATCCTCGGTAGAGCTTATTCATGATTTTTTGTTGAACCTAGTGAACGAACAAATAGGTGGTCTTTCTGGAAATGTTAAGCAAAATTCTTCCCCTCGCATCTCAGTCACTCTTACTTCTTTGTCATTTCATAATCCCTAGGGTATGATACCATATGGCTCCACAGTTACAAGTCATTCTATCATTACTTCGGGTCTCCCATTTTCGATTTCTATTGGAATTACTATAGTGGGATCTCAAAGAAATGGGCTTCATTTTTCCAGCTTCTCATCACCCGCAGGAGTACCACTATCGTTAGCACCTTTCTAAGTACTCCTTGAGCTAATCCCTCATTGTTTCTATGCATCAAGCTTAGGAATACATTTATCCACTAATATGATGGCTGGTCATAGTTCAGTAAATATCCCAAGTGGGTTCGCTCTGACTATGCCATGTATGAATAATATTATGTATTCCATAGGAGATCTGGGTCCTCTACTAATAGTTTTTGCACCGACCGGTTCAGAATTACGTGTTGCTATATCACAAGCTCATGTTTCTACAATCTCAATTTGTATTTACCTGAATGATGCTACAAATCCTCATCAAAGGTTCTAAAAGGACCTTGCCCGATGTGAACAAGCGACTTTCACTCCTTTTTTGCTTTTCTTAGGTAAGGCCAAGGAAATAAGTACCTTTTATAATTGAGAAAAAGAAAGGTTTCTGTAGGATGCGCCTGCTCCTTCTTTCCCCCTCCCGAGACAGGATCAAATAAAATGGTAGGTAGATCGATTGGTCAGGAAACCTTTCTTTAGTTCTTCAAATTCGCATCCCCGACATTATCGGTGAGAAGAGGGATCTTCATAATTACTATGTAGTACGGAACATTAGCTGCTTATAGCAGCCACCATTGATCATCCAGCTAGGTATACAACCTCTCTCCTGAGCATCAAGTACTTATAGTGAAATAATAATGTCCCTTGTTGTTCTTCCACCCTCCCCATTACTTAGAATAAGTAATGGCATTTCAAGTCTCTAATTCATTGTATCGAAAGTGGAATTAGATGAGGGAAAGGAAAAGGGAAAATGAAACGAATAGGTGGGTAGGGAATGAGACAAAAAGCTGGTGATAGGGGAGGAAATAAATAGGGAACATATAAGGCGCAAAAACTTCCTGTCTTGATGGGCCATCAATGAAAGAGAAATCCATCCATATAGCAGAAGGGGGTGCTGACTGTGTGGCATATTATTTCTATCAATCAATCAGTTTGAATGCTAAGGAGATAAGGGTGGCTTTTCCATCAAGTGGTAAAGTGATGAACGATAATTACCGGGGAGGCATGCCTTTTTGCTTATTTCTTTGGGCCTTTCTATTAAGAAATAATAAGGTCCTGAAAGGGTGAAAAATAGAAGGGAAGGTTCTGATATTACCTGAGCTAGAAGGTAAGTAAGAGGATAGCCAATGCTTGAATGAGATCCCTATCATTCTGTGACTATAGAAAGGATGCAATAACCCACCCTATGTCCATCCTATATAGGTATTCCCGCTTCCCTGTCATTAGGGATCATCTTTCTCCATATCACATAGCTAAGCGAGCTTATTCCATATCCATCTCTACTAAAATCCAATCGATCTTTCATGATCATCAAGTTGATTGTATATGATGGTTCGTTCCCCAGGACAACATTTAGAAAACACCTACCTAAAGAAAGAGATATCATTTCATAACAACGAAAAGCCAAAATTTTCTATTATTCTCCATAGTTAAATATTAACTCAACATAGTCGGTTGTTCGCTTGATCAATTATTTGAACTGACATGTGGGAATCGGTTTCAAAGGAAGATGAAAGAAATCCTCTTCTATGGTGGGTGAAAAAGAGAAATGTAACCCGACCAAAGTGTGAGTCGTAACGGTGGGAATAACATGTACATCTATAGTGTGGTGGTCCTACCCCTATAGATCTACTATGATCGGAATTCAAAGATCAATTAGTTGATGAGATAGTGACTTATGGTGTGGTGGAAGAAGTCCTTTTCTTTGTTAATTTTTATGCCATTATTATTGTTCTTTTCATTTCATAAGATAAGAGCATAATAAGAACAATATCATTGAGAAATACACATTCACAAGAGACACAACATGTATCCTGGGAAACCCTCTAGGGGACTCTAGGGGAAGAAAACCCAGCAAAAACTTCCTTATCATAAATAGCTTGTACAATGTTCAAGAGATAACTCAAACCAATACAGAAAGCTCCTCCTCAAGAGATGCGCCACCCTTCTTCTCCTCTCTCCAACTTGTAATTGCAACTTACCTCATAAGAGAATGAGCAAGTGAAGTGTGTGTAAGAAGTGAGGCGCTAGCCTCTTATTTATATCAATCTAGCACGTGTGAAGAGTCATAATCTGGCAGGGCCGACCTCTCACTCTGGGTGGTTAAACCCACCTTTAATTAATTCTATCCCTTCCATTATAACTGTTGGGGCCTACTTCTTATTCTGTACTTTGTAATTGTCCGATGACCAATCCGCAAAAGGGGATTTGGTCCTTATACAATTACCAACATGATTAATCCTCAATGGGGATTAATCCAATAAAAATAATAATAACAATGACATGATTAATACTCAATGGGGATTTAATCCAATAATAATAATGACATGATTAATCCACAATGGGGATTTAATCCAATAATAAGAATGCTCTTCGCAGTTACATTATTTTAACACTCCCCCTTAACAAGAAGGGTATTCTTTATCAGCATCAAGTGAGAGAGGTCTGCATCATCAGTGGCATCTGGAGGACAATATCGTCAATATCATCTTGAACAATTGTCTAGCACATTTACGAGTCATCGGAAGTTTTCTTCATCAACAACACCATCATTCTCAAAAGAATTCTATCATCATCTGCATCAAACATGTATCAGTAAAAATGATACCTCATCACACTAGCTCAATGTCACAGCGGTTAAGCTGGTAGCTCAGTGTCAGTCACATATTGCTTTATGTCTAACAACTAGGTCAGAAGAAAGTAATATCATCATCTCGCTTTACGTCTAACAACTAGGTCAGAAGCGAGGAATCACAACGTCATGCTTTATGTCTAACAACTAGGTCAGAAGCATGACTCATCTTGCTTTACGTCTAACAACTAGGTCAAAAGAAAGGAACACGTCAACATCTCGCTTTACATCTAACAACGAGGTTAGAAGTGAGGAATCATTGGAATTATGCTTTATGTCTAACAACTAGGTCAGAAGCATAACTCATCTTGCTTTATGTCTAACAACGAGGTCAGAAGCAAGGAACACACAACGTCATGCTTTACGTCTAACAACGAGGTCAGAAGCATGACTCATCTTGCTTTACGTCTAACAACGAGGTCAAAAGCAAGGAACACATGAATTCATGCTTTACATCTAACAACGAGGTCAGAAGCATGACTCATCTTGATTTGCGTCTAACAACTAGGTCAGAAGCAAGGAATCATTGACGTTATGCTTTATGTCTAACAACTAGGTCAGAAGCATAACTCATCTTTCTTTACGTCTAACAACGAGGTCAGAAGAAAGGATCACATAATGTCATGCTTTACGTCTAACGGCGAGGTCAGAAGCATGACTCATCTTGCTTTACGTCTAACAGCGAGGTAAGAAGAAAGGAATACATCTACTCCCCCTTTCAGGGAAGGTCTATTCGGATGATACCAAGCTTATCTTGAAAGTGTTCAAACTTTACACGGGATAGAGGCTTAGTCATCACATCAGTAACTTGTTCATTCGTGCTAATGTATTGGAGATTCAAGGCTCCTCTCTGTACCATGTCACGGATGAAATGATAGCAGATATCTATGTGCTTCGACCTGTCGTGGAACACAGGATTCTCTATCATTTTAATACAGCTTTGATTATCACATAGAATTGCGGTTGCTCTCATCTCCAAATCAAATAGGCCTGTCAACAACTTTCGAAGCCATATAGCTTCACAGCTAGTAGAACATGCGGAAATGTACTCTGCTTCCGCTGTGCTGAGAGAAATACTGGATTTCTTCCTACTCTGCCATGAGATCATAGCTGATCCCAAACTGAAACAGCATCCGAAAGTGCTTTTTCTCTCAGCAACACTTCCTGCCCAATCTGCATCAGTTTATCCACTCAGAGTGAAGTCATGATCTCCATCATAGCTGAGACCATAATCCATTGTACCTTTAAGGTACCTCATCACATGTTTTACAACCACTAAATGAACACGTCTGGGCTCAACCAGAAACCGACTCAAGGTGTTCACTGCAAAACAGATGTCTGGTCTGGTGTTATTCAGGTACATCAGCGATCCAATAATCTATCTGTACAGAGTGGCATCTATCAAATCTGACGAAGTATCGACCAGCAGCTTCAGCTTTGCTTCCATGGGTGTATTCATGGACTTACATTTAAGCATGTCGAATCTCTTCAGGATTTCGACCATGTACTTCCCCTGATTAAGGAAGATTCTTTCCGGACTCTGCCATACCTCAAGACCTAAGAATTAATGCATTAGGCCAAGTTCTTTCATCTCAAATTTAGCGGCAAGTCTTTGTTTACATTCAGTGATGAGATTTTCTTCTCCAGTTAAGAATAAGTCATCCACATACAGTAATAGTATTACTGGTTCATTCTCCATGATATTGAAGTAGAGATTTGAATATGCTTCACTCTTGGTAAATCCCAAGCTCATCAAGAAACTGTCTATACAGCCATACCAAGCTCTAGGAGCTTGCTTCAATCCATATAAGGCTTTCTTCAATCGACAAACATGAGACTTCCTATCTTCAACCTCAAATCCTTGGGGTTGCTCTATATAAACTTCCTCTTCAATGATACCATTCAGAAAAGCTATCTTCACATCCATCTGGTGCAGCTTCCATTTCATCTTGGCAGCAAGAGCTATAATGGTCCTGATCGAAGTGTATCTGGCCATAGGAGCAAATGTCTCTTCATAGTCAATTCCTTCCTTCTGGGAAAAGCCACGAGTGACAAATCTTGCTTTATATTTCTCAATACTTCCATCAGCAACATGTTTTATCTTGAAGAGCCATTTTGATGATACCACATCCTTACTTTTTGGTCTGGGAACAATTTCCCATACATCATTCATTATTATGGATTGGTATTCCTCTGTGATGGCATCTGCCCATTCCTTCTTCTGGATGGCTTCTTCAAAACATGTGGGTTCCTCATCAAGCATATTGCACATCAAATTCATGTAAATGGAGTATGGCTTTGGTCTCTTCACCTGTCTTATGGTTCTTTATGGGACACCATACTTCTCTCCATCTTGAATAAGCTCTCTTTCCCAAGCAGGCTTTCTTTTATGGGAGAAGGTCATTTGAGGAGGTTCTTGAACAGGTCATTTGAGGAGGTTCTTGAACTTTTGTTATATCATGATCTTTAGGAGTCTCCTCATCAGGGGAAGCTATGACTTCCCTTACAGGTTCTGCATCTCTAGGAACTTCCCTCACGGACTCTGTCATCCTGGGATTTACAGGTTCCTCTTCATATATCTCTTCAAGATGGCATCTTCTCGATTTCTTAAGTGCAGCTTCTTCTTCAAAGGTCACGTACCTGCTGATCTCAATATGGTGGTGACTAGGTATGTATATTCTGAAGGCCTTGGATACCTCACAGTATCCTACAAATATTCCCTTCTTTCCAGAGGTTTCCAGCTTGTCTCTTTCGGTATATGAATAAACACTGGATAGCCAAATATTTTGAGATGACTTACCTTTGGCTTTTTTCCGGTGAACATTTCTTCTGGGGTCTTGAACCCAAGTGCACTATGGGAGAGTCTATTCTGCACATAAACAGTTGTCATAGCTGCTTCTACCCATAAGCACATAGGAAGATTTTGATCATGAATCATGGTCTTCACAGATTCCATAATCGTTCTGTTCTTCCTTTCAGCAACACTGTTTTGTTGGGGATTATAGGGAGTAGTTAGTTCCCTCTTGATCCCGACATCTCTGCAAAAGCTTACAAAATCCTTCGAGGTATATTCTCCTCCATTATATGACCTGAGTATCTTAATCTTTCTTTCAGAAATATTCTCCGCTAATGGAGGATGTTGGCATTGGGCCACACACGTCTGAATGGATGAGTTCCAATGCTCCTTCTTCTTTGTTGTCCCTCTTTGGAAACGAGTTCTTGACATTCTTCCCTTGTGCACATCCATTGCATATGCCTTCATGATCAACCTTGAGTTTTGGTAAACTTGTGACAACTTTTCATATGTATGGTAGCGCCTTGTAGTTGATGTGAGCTAATCTTCTAGAGTTCACATGGATTCTTGAATAGCGTGGGTCATGGCAGCTTCTGAGTGAGCCACCTTCTTCTTTTCCACTAATGATTGCTTCATTTATGATTTCTTCTTTAGCACGTTTCCTTCTGTAACCTTCGCTATAGCTTCCTCATGTGACCTGGAGCAAGGTCAACAAAACAACAAGAAAGAATAATATCCTTCTTGATAATATAAAGCAATATCACGAACAATCATCACAGTAGCTCCTTTAAAGCTTATTACTTATAATTTAGCAAGGATTAAAAGTAAGGAATACAATACGAAATGAGGTCAACACTCTCTTAGTGTTGTGGCCAAGAATTATTCAATGGAAATCTGAAACTAACACACGAGGTTTCTCCTAGAGGAGGTGTTAGTCATAGCAAACAAAGTATTCTCACATGTT
>CBVK0101228333.1:0-15651 GCA_900067695.1 Picea abies
ATGGTGTTACCCTACCTCAATGGTTTTCTCTACATTCTTGTGTTCATTGTTATGGTGAATGGCTTGGTGTTTATTTTGAGATTTATTTCCAGATCTATTCAGGTACTTAACACAAAAATACCCCAAGTCTCCAAAACACGCTCCTTTAATATTTTGTTTATCTTGCTCTCAAAACCAAAATCCCTTCTCCCAATGCTTGGAACCTTGAACCTCCCAAATTTATTTACCCTTCTTCCTCCTTCCACCTCCTTCCCTCGAAAATATCACCCCCCCCCCGCCGCCTAGACCTCCCTGACATATCTCTAGCAGCCTATCCTAAATCAATAAATATCATTTAATCCAATCCAAGCATAATCCATTGAACTTTAACATGTAGCCATTTCATTCATGCAGTATAAATAGATACATAAATCAATTTAATAATTGCATTAAAATTTAAGTAAATTAATTACATTAATAATAACACCAAACCTCATTAAATTAATTAACTTAATAAACCAAATTAACTCTAATCAATAAATTAGATTAATAACAACACTAAACGTCATTAAATTAATTAACTTAATAAACCCCATTAACTCTAATCAAATCAATTAGATTAATAATAACACTAAACCTCATTAGATTAATTAACTTAATAAACCACATTAACCTAATCAAACCAATTAACTTAATCAATATACTAAGACATAATACACCCATGAAAAAAAAGCATAATCCTTATCTTAATATGTCATAATACTACTAGCATACACACACAAAGTATGTATGCATAGTTGATGCATACATAGATCGTGCATGTACTAATGATAACAACCATCACATCTAATGAAGTTTTTTGTATGCTCACAAGCAAATTTATAGTGCAAAAAATCTCATAATGAATTAATCAGTCATGTACACCAATCATAGTAGAAGAAATTCATCAGTCACAATCGCAGAATATAAATGAAACATTTGCCTATATTATCATAATTGAGTTAAGCATTTAATACAAAAGAACAAGGAATAAGTCAGACACTACGGTTACAAGATTAAAACCCAACAATGTTCCCAACTACTCTGAACACCCTTTCTCCTAACCTACTTCCATCTTCTAGATCCTATCCTTCCTCTATTGGACTATACTGGAGCGTCAACTATATTTACCTAACTCCATATAGAACCCGTAAGTGTAAGTCTCAACTACCTTGACCAAGCTTCCCCAACAGGCAATTGGAAATCGTCATACACGTCTAGGGGAGCATGACTTAACATCGTTCTCCCAAGACTCCAGGTTTCAGAGGATAAATGGTGAGAAATGCCTCCACCCCACCTGATAGAACTGGGATCAAAACCCTATCATGGACCATACTGTGGTGTTGTGTTATGGTAGCTTTCTCATCGAATAACTAGTTTCAAGCAGACATGCCACCTAAAAATCTTGCAATTGCCCAATATCATAGCAGTGCATTTGAACCAATATAAAATAACATAAGGATGATTCCTATAATACCATTTTGCATCCGATGCCCATTAAATTGACCACTTAATATCACACTTGCTTGGCTATCACATAGTGCATTTAACCTGTAGGTTAGTTTATAACACGAGCTGGTGCATAACCATATACTATTGACATGTGATTACATTTAAAACATATTATTAAACTTGATATCCATGTACCAAGATCCTTCAATTAAAACTTGCATACTAGAAGTAAATCACATAACATCTGTCATTAACAACATAACAATAATTCTTCATAGTATTTACGTATACATAGGTCATGTTATCACACAAATTGTAGGTTGGGAAAAGCCCAACCCAACCACCAAAATGGCGACAACTTTGAGAACACCTACCCATTGTCACCTTACGTAGGTTTTCTCGTCGCTTTAGATATGATAGAATCACCTCAAGGGGGGAATCTCAGTGACCCTAGGGGGAAATCAGATGGAAATCTAGATGTATGAATAGAAGCCCCTATTACTATATGGAAGAAGGCTTGAGAACGAGTCTCGAGAGAGGTTTAAGGTTGCCAAGTCCTTAGGTACCCGCTGAGAGTGTTTGTACCTTCCCGAGACACAAGAAAAACTAATTGTTCTCAGTATATGTTAGGTGAACAAGAAAGTTAAGCTTGATGTCCCTAATTGCAGCAATAAACAGAAATATATATCAGCAAGAACAATAGCTCGTTACTGCAGAATTAACCATCAAAATTTTCAAATAATTATTGGACAACGAAGCACTAAACTAATAGATAACTTCCAAATATTCAAGCGCAAACTTTGAAGGTAAAAGAGGGCTGCTAGATAGTGTTTTCAGAGAATTATTGTAGCAGACTTTATGGTTGTAGCAAACAATTGCTACAGCAGCAATATTCAACCATCAAAATGTTAATATTATGGTAGCTGCGGGAGGTATTTACCTCCACGTGTGAACCTGATGAGAATAGAAGACTCCGGAAAGCAAGAGAAGGCCCTAATGAGTTGGCTAATAACCCTAGAAGTCTTGTCGGCTCAAGAAGATAATTTATATTAGGTTATTAGCCTCCAAGAGAAGAAGTCGTCCATAAATAATAATAATATAACATATCCAGAAGGAGAAGTCGGCCCCAAAAAATCTAGAAGAACCAGTATAAATACAGGGCACCAGTTCTCATTTTGAAACATCTCATAATTGCAGTTCCCAATTTGGTGCGCACTGCAGTTCCCAATTTGGTGCGCACATGTGGAGGAGGGTTGCAGATGCATTTGCAGCAGCAGCTAGTTTTTAGTATGAACTTGGACTATCTCTTGGCTAGGGTTTGGACTATCTGATTAGCTATTGTTGGTGTGCTATCCTTGGAGGAAGATGCGCTACATCTTGTTTGGCTATCTAGCCTAGGGTTTGCTTCCGGAGTAATTCTCAGTCAAGGTTAAGGTGCTCGGAGGGTGGCTTCGACCTATGGTTGGGTGACGAGGCTATCGTCAATAGTAAAACGAGCACACAATCTTTTATATTCTAACAGGTTATGGGCCCACACCTCCTTCATTCAGTCTAAACACTGGAAGGAAACATAGCCGCTAGGATATTGAGCTCGTTGAGGAATTGTCGCTAGGGTTACTAGCAGAAGCAACTTCCAAGACACTGCCGCTAGGGTTACTAGCAGGAGCAGTTGTAGAAACCCTAAACCTCTTGTTGAAGCACCTTAAGTGAAGAGATTGACCTAATCTTCGGACATATCAGTGCGCCCTAGCCTAACGCATCTCTTGATACTCTCATCAAGCCAAGACGTGAAGTTTGAATTTCTGGTCAAATCTAGGGTTTGACCAAGTCAAGCAGCCATGACTAACTCTATGAAGTCTGAGAACAAGTTAGATGGAGCCTCTAACTTCAGAGTGTGGAAGACAAGGATTGATCTCATCCTTGCCAAGAATAAAGTACCGGTTATCGTGAAAGGAAAGATCGTGAAGCCAGAGTTTGAAGAAGGAGAAGAGAAGGAACCGCAGAACGTCGCAGCTATGGAGAAGCTCAAAGATGTTGACATCAATGCCATGAGTATCATAGTGGATTCCATAAAATACCACCTGATACCCTACATCTCCCATCTTGACTCATCAAAGAAGATGTACGATGCCCTAACAAATCTCTTTTCAGTCAAAAACATTGGACAAGTTATGAGTCTGAAGAATGAGCTCTGTGACATGAAGATGAATGAGGATGACAACATAACATCATACTTTGTAAGGATCTCCCAGTTAAGAGATCAACTACAAGCTATTGAATAAATCACTTCAGAGAAGGAATTAGTGAACATAGTACTCAATGGTCTTCCCAAGACATGGGATGCATTTGCCACAAGCATGAACACAAGGAAGGAGTATCCAACATTTGAAGAACTTTGGACTTGTTGTTCTCAAGAAGAATCAAGGATCAATGCAAAAGAGAAACCCCAAAAGAAGTACGACGATCAAGCTCTCACAGCAAGATTCAAGAACTTCAAGAACAAAAGGAAGTTTGGCTCAAGGAGGAAGCCACATCAAGAGAAAGACATTTCAGAAGTACAATGCTTCAACTGTCAAAAGTATGGTCACTACAAGAATCATTGTCCCAAGCTAAAGAGAAGGAAGGAGAAACACAAAGCATCAATTGCCAAAGAAAAGGAACCTACAAAGAAGACTAAGTAGGATGGAAGAGACTTCTTCTTCTTAAAGGTAACAACACTCTTCTTATTTCTTGTACATATCTTGTTTGCATCGTCTCTGTACATATCTTGTATATCTATCTCTTGAAAGATAATGTGTTCCAAGAAGAACTATACCTATGGAAGAACAAGATAATACACATGAAAGGATGAAATACAAATCATGTGAAAGCTATTAAGTCGAATCAATCATGAAGAAGCAAAGACAGAAAGAAGTTAGCAACCGAGAGGAAATTGGAAAAAGACTTATGACGTTTTGTAGAAGATAACAAGATGGAAGCATGGACTCTGTTAGACAAGAGAGCCAATTATATATTGCAAAAGAAAATAAGGATGCGGATGGAAGCATGGACTCTGTTAGACGGAGGGAGCCGATTATATGCACTCCTACATGAAGCAATGATTAGGAGGGAGCTAATCCTATGATCCATTGAAGATGATGAAATATATATATATATATCCATGGTAGCAGCCATGAAAGACAGTACGTGTTTAGTTTAAGCGCAGAAGAAGACTTCTTCGAAGAGAAGCCTTAAAGTATTCCTGGTTGTCCATCCAGATCCGTGATTCTATGATGAAAAGAAGAAGTGGAATATCTAGGGCATGGAATCTATAAGAAACTCCATGAACCCAAGAACTAAAGAAAAACATGAAGAAGAACATGAAGATTCCAAGAAAGAAAGAGAACCAGAACAACTAGTCCTTGTATCAAGAATCACAAGATTACCAGCCTGATATGAACTCACCAAAAAGAAATCAAGCAGAAGAACTGAAAGTCATGATGAAGAACAGTGTATGGAAGACTTATGAATGAAAGCATTGTGAGATCTAGAACCAGAGGTTCTCCCAGATGGAGGGAGAAGACTATGATGATTACTTGTTCCAGTAAACCAGACTTATCTCTACATAAGTCATTATATCATCTACAACATCCATGAGTTGGAGTTCTACATCATATGAATGCAAAGAATGTTCTCTAGAGAAATTGAATAAAGAGCGTATGAAAAGCAATCTCAAGACTTTGAGACATACCAGAAAGAGACTCTTGTATGCATATAGAAGAAGATAACTTGGTGGATAACCTCTAGTGCACAGTAGAAGCGTGGTGAAGATTTCCTATAAAGATGACTACTCAGTAGATCAGATCTCATGATAACAGAAGAAGTGCCACATAGATATGTTCCAGCTTTCCAACTATGATATACTCTATTGTTCAGATCTACATGAAGCCTTCACAGTGTTCCAGAATAAAGTACAATTGAAATCAAGCATTACATTATCCATGATGAAATCCAGAAAGGAGAAAATGATCTCTCCAAAACATATCTCCACAAATAAGCAGACATTTTGGTAAAGCTTCTATCCAGGATAAAAGAGATTGCGTACTCAAGCTGGAGCTCGTGGAAACAACTTCCTTCTTATTGAAAAAGAAAGAAATGCCTCTCCAAGTTAGGAGGGAGCACTGAAAACATTATTGAAAACATTCATCTTTAAATTTGAAAAATAGTCCATCTTGGACAAATGATTTCCTGTTCGGAAAGTGGATTGAGACTTCTGACGGACAGTCACTTTCCATTGTGTTTAACATGGGAAGTAGTCTGATTGTTGATGTATCATAGACAGCAACTTCCCATTGTGGTTAACATGGGTAGTGGTCTAGGGAAGTCTCTCTTTTTTAGGGTTACTCAAGAAGACTGGCTTGCCTCGTCGGACAGTGATTTCTCATTGTGGTTAACATGAGGAATGGTATGTTTTGGAGGTTGATGCAGGACAGTCTTTTCCCCTTATGGTTAACAGAGGAAATGGTCCGGACAATCATTCCTTAGGGTTTATACATTCTCTCCAAGGTGCACTTTGATTAGTGTAGGAGGAATGGCCCAGGGTGGGGAATGGTCCAGGCTCAGCAATCAAGGACAGACATTCCTTAGGGTTTATACATTCTCTCCAGGGTGCACTTTGATTAGTGTAGGAGGAATGGCCCATGGTGGGGAATGGTCCAGACTCAGCATTCCTTAGGTTTATACATTCTCTCTAGGGTGCACTTTGATTAGTGTAGGAAGAATGGCCCAGGGTGGGGAATGGTCCAGGTTTAGAAGACAGGACAGTTATTCTTCCTTGCTTGAGAAGAATAGTCCAGATATCTCATTATTCTACTCTGAGGTAGATATTCTTTCATATCTCACAGACGTGAGTGAAATATTGGCCCAGATAATTCAATTTATATCATAACATTGTTTCTGTGCAGGTTTCTATTGGATGTTTGTTATGAAGACTATATGACAGTATATATGTTCCACTGTTCCTGAGGTAGATATTCTTTCAGAGCTCACAGATGTGAGTGAAAGATTGGCCTAGATGATTCAGTTTATATCATAACATTGTTTCTATGCAGGTTGCTATCAGATGTTTGTTATGAAGACTGTGTGACAGTAGATGAAGACTACTGTGGTGGATATGTTCCATTGTTCGTTACTATACGTTGTTGATCAAGTACTTGTGTGTTACTTGGTGTGGTAGTGAACCACTGGATTCTAGTTATGTACTACTATGGATAGACACAGTTGTGTTATATTTTTTTTCTAACAGCCTTGAAGACTATCAGTAGTTTATTGAAAATGATCACCATCCAGACGAATGATGAACAGATATTTTCCAGACGGAAATTGGTTCAGAGCATTTACTTCTCTAGATTATAAGAGTGGCTCTTGTATCACTCTATGTTGTGAGTGACTCATCCAACATCATGTCTAATTACTCAGATGAAGTATGGTTTCGAGAGATGATGCAGCTGATGGTGATGGTGATGCTCATGATCTAGTCATGAGATAGTCTAGACGACTATGTTGATGCTACCGGGTAAATGGTATGTTTTTGTGCTCAAGACCATTACCTATAATACCTCCCTAGATAGGAGGGAGTGTTAATATTATGGTAGCTGCAAGAGGTATTTACCTCCACGTGTGAGCCTGATGAGAATAGAAGACTCCGGAAAGCAAGAGAAAACCCTAATGAGTTGGCTAATAACCCTAGAAGTCTTGTCGGCTCAAGAAGATAATTTATATTAGGTTATTAGCCTCCAAGAGAAGACGTCGGCCAGAAATAATAATAATATACTGAACAGACACATATCCAGAAGGAGAAGTCGGCCCCAGCAAATCTGGTAGAACCAGTATAAATACAGGGCACCAATTCTCATTTTGACACATCTCAAAATTGCAGTTCCCGGTTTGGTGTGCACTGCAGTTCCCAGTTTGGTGTGCACATGTGGAGGAGTGTTGCAGGTGCAGCTGCAACAGCAGCTAGTTTTTAGTATGAGATTGGACTATCTCTTGTCTAGGGTTTGGACTATCTGATCAGCTATTGTTGGTGCGCTATCCTTGGAGGAAGATGTGCTACACCTTGTTTGGCTATCTAACCTAGGGTTTGCTTCCGTAGTAATTCTCGGTCAAGGTTAAGGTGCTCGGAGGGTGGCTTCAGCCTATGGTTGGGTGATGAGGTTATCATCAATGGTAAAATGAGCACACAATCTTCTATATTCTAACACAAAAATCACAAGTAAACCACCCAAAAGATGCACAATTATTAGTACATTAATATGGTAGCTTCTTAGCAATTTTTTTACGGATGAATATTGAGGAAGAGAAAGAGGTTAAATGAGTTTGTTGCAGCCTTAATGGCTGCAGCATAAATTTTATAACAACAATAATATATCTTTGACCAATCAAAATTCCCTTGTGGCCTTAGCAAGCGTAGAGCAGATAGAATAGATTCCAATTTAGACAATCTCAAAATCTCGTGTTTTCATGTATACCAATGCAATGATTTTATTTTTCCAATGCAAAGAAGATTAGGAACTTTAACTATTGGGATGTGGAGTCTCAAAATTAAAGAGCTAGGTGAGCTACTTCCTTGGGGGTGTAAGCCTTTTTACTCCCCAAGGCAAGCTAAGCTAGCGAGGAAAAACCCTAGGAAGGTGTAAACCCTTCTACTCCTCCTAGTATTTCCTTATGCAACAAGGTATTTCAAGACAATTATAATGGACTTAGTGGGGTTGTATGCACTTACACTCCCCAAAATCTTAAGCAAATTACCCTTGAAACCAAGAAAAGAAGCAATATAAACAAATATTCCTTACCTAGTGCAAGCATTAACAAGATAAACCTCTTTTTAACCAAGCAAATCCACCATAAGGCAAGAAATAGTCCTCCACTAGAGATAGTGCATCATCCATCCATCCAATATCCAAAGTAAAACCATTACAAGAGAGTATAAACCAAGAGACAATGAGAAATGCCCAAATAGGGCGCAAATTTCAGCCAAGTATCCTCTCACAATGGGAGAGTTATGTTATGAAATGAGATTCACATGATCTTTATTTAAACAAAAAACCTTAAAGCATAGTTTGTCAACTTATCAAGGGTAAAACATAATATAAGGCATCAACAACCCTTATCTTACCCCTTGCATCAAATAATAATATTTAATTGTCACTTTAACACAATAGAAACTCTAAAAATAAGACGACATCGCCCCTTTAGGGGACGTTTTGACCACTTGAGCAAGTAGTTGGAGAGGAAAATGGAGGTCGTTGGGGCTCTTTGAGCCTCCTCATCAATTTCTAGGGTCAATCCATGTCTCCTTCGATGAAAATATGCCAATTTTCAATGTGCAACAACTCCATCACCATCAAACCCCCTCAAGCATCACATCAACCCTCAAAATATGACGTTTTGCCTCTCCTAGGAAAATCATTTGGGTACTAGGGGATGGATCAGATCCTCCATGATGCCATGCAAGCCTACAAAGGCATGTCTCTATGATCTAATGTGCGGGCTTACAACATCCAACCTATGGGTTCCTTGCCCCATGGAAGCCCAAGCTAGGCTTGTTATCCCAAAACTGGCCACCAAGCAAGGTCCTGCAAAACAAAAGGGTACGCCCTCCAAATATATCATGACAACTGTAAACCACATCTAATAATCAAGGCATATAAACATGTGCATCAAAACTACCTCATCAAATTAAACAAATGCTCAAAAACCATATACAATTGACCAAGTTTAAGTATGGGAGGGGTGTCATAGAAGTCTTATTGGGTAGACCAAATCCCTTAAGTAGGGGATGCTCCCAAGGATGGCCTTTCAAGGTTATGTAGTGGATCATGAGGTGGAAGGGGTTTAGACTTCATAGGTCGATAATTTTCATGACATACAAGGGCACGTATTATCTCATTTATGGGTACATTTGTAGAGGGTGTGTGGCACCTTCGTTTGCAATGTACTTTTTCCAATCTCATCTTCTTGTCATTCTTTACTTCTTTCATGTTTTAAGGAACGAGTTGAAGGACATTGTCCTAGCATGGTGTCCAAATAATGACAGTGTCATTCACAAATACCTCGCGGAAATGAGAAGGTTGGCTCATGATGAGACCCCCTTTCTCTCAGTTGTGTAACTGAGAGCTAGTACCCTAGCTTGGTGACTAGATGATGGTAATTTCATACCGCTAAATACTCATGATCATGATGGGTCAGCTCGTGATGATACCTCCCATCCTCCAACTAACCCCTTAATGATTCACTATCATTTATTTTGTAAGCCCCCCTTTTCTTACAAAGAAGCGCTTCATTGCTTTCTCGGGGATCTCTGGATGACGCATCTAGAAGGCCTATATTTAGGCTTTTATCTTTTTATCCAATAGTAGTCCCTCTGGGCCTTCAGCCCCTTCTTCCAATGAAATGAGTGATCCAGGTGGATATCAGTGGCCACCCACCTTTTTCGACTAGCTCAAAACAATTTTTCTGGCAATTTTGGCAATTTACTATTTATAGCAATTTTTAACTTATGGGGCCATTTTGAGGGCCTAAATGAAGGTTTTTTTAGATTGAGGCACTCAATAATAGTTGTAGGCATAATTGATCCCCCAAAATGAATCTCCTCAACAGTACCTTTCCAACGAGCTATCATACACCTAAAACGAAAATCGTATGCAAAAGTTACGACCACGAGAAGTTGATGTACTAACTTACCCAAACAGGGCCCACATGACTTTTGGTGCTTCATCTTCTAGGGTTAGGTTTTTGGATGTCTAGGGTTTTTGGCATTCCTGCTTATTTTAAAAGGCCTTAAGGGCCTCATTGTAATCATCTTCTTGCGAATGCGAGTAGCCGTCACATCTCCTCTCAGAGATAAGCTGCCACCATTCTAGCGACTCTTTCACTCTGTACATTTCTTTCATTAATAGAAATCGTGTATTACTATATCTCTGTGTTTATGGTTGCATATATGATATATTTTTGTTATATTATTGAATATACGTGATATCTCTATGCATTTCTTTATTATATCTCCGCTCTCATTTCATGGCGAAAATAATCTGGATCAGTGATATCAGAGCAGGCTACTCTTGATTGTTTTTTCAGTGCATGTCCCCGACGAGGTCCGAGTATAGAAAGTTGGGTCTCGAGCTTGTCTCTCTTGAATACAATCACTCTCACACACCCAAGAAACCCTCAATGGCGAAAGAAAAGAAAAATGACGGAGCAGACGATTCTATCAATATGTTGCTTGAGCAAGCTCTCACACGACAGAGGGACGAAATGATGGAGAATTTTGCCCACTTCCTTCAACGCCTGTCAATAGCATCAGGCACATATTCATCAAGCGCCCACTTTGGAGGCACCTCACCTTTCAAGGTACAAGTTCACTTTGATATTCCTGTATTTGAAGGACATATAGATGCAGAATCCCTAGAAAAATGGTTAACTCTGCTACAAGGTTATTTCTTTGTTCACAATTTTTCCGACAAAGAAAACATCACCTTCGCACTCCTTAAAGCTCTCCCTCATGCCAAACATTGGTGAAAAAATTACTGGGAGCAAAGTTCCACAAAGGAGTCTGGAATATATGGGGTCGATCCCACTTGAGATTTTTTTGTGGATGCGATAAAGGAACAGTATTACCCTGTTGGAAACTATGAGGACCAGTACATGAGATGGACCACACTGCGGCAAGAGAGGGGCCAAGCAGTTCCGGAGTCCAGCAATACCTTCCATACCTTGCGCACCAAGCTGGGTATCAAAGACTCCGAGCAACATTTGGTTCTGAAGTAACGTGGGTCTCTACATAGATACATCCAGACTGAAATGGATTTTCTGGACATCTCATCACTTGGTGCTGCTTGTCGATATGTTGTTAAAATTGAGTAGAAATTTAAGCACAGAAACAAACGGGAGTTTGGGTCTGCAAATCCGCAACAACCAAAGTATGACAAAGACGGCCATAACAAACAGTTTCTCGAAAACCAGTCCAAGACACAAGAAAAAAAGGGTCACGGGAAGACAAAGAAGGACACCGAAAAATGGTGTGAGTTCCACAAAATCCCCTGGCACAACACCGATGAATGTCTCTCAAGACAGTCATTAGTGGCCGAGATCAAAGACAAAGAGCCGAACCCTGATTAAAAATTTGATTTTGAAAATAATGGTAAAGGACAGATCATTGACGTGGACCCCACTACTATTGTTGCTACCGCGGCAATTCAACCAGAAGAACCAACAGATCCTGAAAAGGGGGAGCACATTTTTCATTCATGGATGTGGGTGAAGGGGACCCCGCTGCATTTTATTATTGATAGCGGAAGCAAGAAGAACCTCATCTCAGCAAAGGTCGTCAAACAGTTGGGATTGTCGACAACACCACACCCACAACCATACAGCATCGAGTGGCTTCACCAAGGACGAGATCTTCGTGTCAGCCAGCAATGTCGATTTTCATACGGCATCCATCCCTTCAAGGACGAGGTATTATGTGATGTTGTCCCACTCGATGTCTGTGATGTTCTCTTGGGCCAACCATGTATGTGGAAGCGCCATGTTGTTTATGAGTCTCGACCCCACAGTGTCATTGTTTCTCTGGGGGGTCATCTCTACAGAATACCAGAGGTAGTTCCGACTACTGTTCCACCTAAAAAGTGATACAAGGTAGTATCTCATATTACAAAATTCAGCTTCTTCACAATCTGTTCAAAAGGGGAACAGAAGGATACTGCAACCACTACAACCTCGGCCCGAGCACCTTCTATCCAACAGAAGCAGGTCGACAAGATTGCAGCAAAACGAAAAGATTCCTTCTACACACAACCATCTCAGATAGCCCGACTCGTTGAACAGATTCAACCCCTCCAGCAACAGGTTCATGACAAACTTCCACAAAATGAGCAGCGCGACGTCTCCAGCACGGCAAGAAACTCACCAAGATGCAAATTCAACAAACTCATTTCCCTCTCCCCCGGGCACTCAATGCAATGGATACCATTGCTTCATAAGGAGGGAGGATTGATCCAGGTGGATATCGGTGGCCACCCACCTTTTTTGACTGGCTCAAAACAATTCTCTGGCAATTTTGGCAATTTACTATTTTTAGCAGTTTTTAACTTCTGGGGCCATTTTGAGGGCCTAAATGAAGGTTTTTTGAGATAGAGGTTCTCATTGATAATTGAAGGCATGATTGACCCACCAAAACAAATCGCCTCGATGATACCTTTCCAATGAGCTATCATACACCTAAAACAGAGATCGTATGCAAAAGTTATGACCCCGGGAAGTTGATGTACTAACTTACCCAAACGAGGCCCACATGACTTTTGGCGCTTCATCTCCTAGGGTTAGGTTTTTGGATGTCTTGGGTTTTTGGCATTCCTGCTTATTGTAAAAGGCCTTCAGAGCCTCATTGTAATCATCTTCTTGCGAATGTGAGTAGCCATCACATCTCTTCTCAGAGATAAGCTGCCATCATTCTAGCGAGTCTTTCACTATGTATTTTTACAGTCTTTGTACATTTCTTTCATTAATAGAAATCGTGTATTAATGTATCTTTGTGTTTATGGTTGCATCTCTGATATATTTCTGTTATATTATTGGATATACGCGATATCTCTGTGCATTTATTTATTATATCTTCGCTCTCATTTCGTGCCGAAAATAATATGGATCAGTGGTATCAAAGCAGGCTGCTATTGATCATTTTTTCAGTGCATGTCCCCGACGAGGTCCGAGTATAGCAAGTTGGGTCTCGTTCTTGTCTCTCTTGAAGACAATCTCTCTCGCACACCCAAGAAACCCTCAATGGCGAAAGAAAAGAAAAACGACGGAGCAGACGATCCTATCAATCTATTGCTTGAGCAAGCTCTCACACGATAGAGGGACGAAATGATGGAGAATTTTTCCCACATACTTCAACGGTTGTCGATAGCATTAGGCGCATCTTCATCAAGCGGCCACTTTGGAGGCACGTCGCCTTTCAAGGTACAAGTTAACTTTAATATTCTTGTATTTGAAGGACAGATAGATGCAGAAGCCCTAGAAAAATGGTTAACTCTGCTAGAAGGTTATTTCTTTGTTCACAATTTTTCTGAAAAAGAAAAGATCACCTTCGCACTCCTTAAAGATCTCCCTCATGTCAAATATTGGTGGGAAACTTACTGGGAGAAAACTTCCACAGAGGAGTTCGAAACATATGGGGTCGATCCCACTTGGGTTTTTTTGTGGATGCAGTAAAGGAACAGTATTACCCTGTTGGCAACTATGAGGACTAGTACATGAGATGGACCACACTACGGCAAGAGAGGGGACAAGGAGTTCCGGAGTTCACCAATACCTTCCATACCTTGTGCACCAAGCTTGGTATCAAAGACTCCAAGCAACATTTGGTTCTGAAATACTGTGGGGCTCTACACAGATACATCCAGACTGAAATGGATTTTTTGGACATCTCATCACTCTGTGTTTCTTAACGATATGTTGTTAAAATTGAGGAGAAATTTAAGCACCAGAACAAACAGGAGTTCGGGTCTGCAAATCTACAACAACCAAAGTATGAAAAAGACAGCCCTAACAAACAGTTTCACGAAAACCAATCCAAGACACAGTAAAATAAGGGTCACGGGAAGACAAAGAAGGACACCGAAAAATGGTGTGAGTTCCACAAAAGCCCCTGGCACAACACCGATGAATGTCACTCAAAATAGTCATTAGTGACCAAGATCAAAGACAAAGAGCCGAACCCTGATTCAGAATTTGATTCTGAAAATAGTGGTAAAGGACAGATCATTGACGCGAACCCCATTGCTATTGTCTCTACCGTGACAATTCAACCAAAAGAACCAGCAGATCCTGAAGAGGGGGAGCGCCTTTTTCATTCACAGATGTGGGTGAAGGGGACCCCGCTGCATTTTATTGTTGATAGCGAAAGCTAGAAGAACGTCATCTCAGCAGAGGTCGTCAAACAGTTGGGATTGTCGACAACACCACACCCGCAACCATACAACATCAGGTGGCTTCACCAAGGACGAGATCTTCGTGTCAGCCAGCAATGTCGATTGTCATACGGCATCCATCCCTTCAAGGATGAGGTATTATGTTATGTTGTCCCACTAGATGTTTGTGATGTTCCCTTGGGCCAATCATATATGTGGAAGTGCCTTGTTGTTTATGAGTCTCAACCCCGCAGTGTCATTGTTTCTCTCGGGGGTCATCTCTACAGAATACCAGAGGTAGTTCCAACTGTTGTTCCACCTAAAAAGTGTTGCATATCTCATACTACAAAATTTAGCTTCTTCACAATCTTTTCAAAAGGGGAACAGAAGGATACTGCAACCACTACAACCTCGGCCCGAGCACCTTCTATCCAACAGAAGCAGGTCGAAAAGATTGCAGCAAAACACAAAGATTCCTCTACACACAGCCATCTCAGATAGCCCAACTGGTTGAATGGAGTCAACCCCTCCAGCAATAGGTTCATGACAAACTTCCACAAAATGAGCAGCGCGACGTCTCTAGCACGGCAAGCAACTCACCAAGATGCAGATTCATCAAACTCTTTTCCCTCTCCCCCGGGCACTCAACGCAATGGAGACCATTGCTTCCTAAGGAGGGAGGATTGATCCAGGCAGATATCGGTGGCCACCCACCTTTTTCGACTGGCTCAAAAATGTTTTCTCACAATTTTGGCCATTTACTATTTTTAGCAGTTTTTAACTTTCGGGGCCATTTTGAGGGCCTAAATTAAGGTTTTTCGAGATCGAGCTTCATAATGATAGTTGAATACATGATTGAGCCCCCAAAAAGAATATCCTCGATGATACCTTTCCAACGAGCTATCATACGCCTAAAACGGAGATCGTATGCAAAAGTTACGACCCCGGGAAGTTGATGTACTAAATTACCCAAACGGGGCCCACATGACTTTTGGCACTTCATCTCCTAGGGTTAGGTTTTTGGATGTCTAGGGTTTTGGGAATTTCCGCTTTTTGTAAAAGGCCTTTAGATCCTCATTGTAATCATCTTCTTGCGAATGCGAGTAGCCGTCACATCTCTTCTAAGAGAGAAGTTGCCACCATTCCAACGAGTCTTTCACTCTGTATTTTTACAATCTTTGTACATTTCTTTCATTAATAGAAATCGTGTATTACTGTATCTATGTGTTTA
>CBVK0101228335.1:0-17820 GCA_900067695.1 Picea abies
GCTCTTCCGATCTCACTTGATCAAGTGGCATAGCACAATTTTTTTTTTTGCGTTATAAGGAATATATTGCATGGTAAAACTAGAACTTCCCAAACATGTGTCCAAATATTTTGAAATAAGACCTTATTATAAACCATTCTACAATAAGTAGGAAATAATTGGAAGTTTTTTGGGTTAAGGACAATAGCATGAGGGTCTACATTGACTATTATGAGGAAAAATAATTCAAATGTGTTATATTCTACAAAGATACATGATTTTCATATTCAATAATAAGGAATGATGTTCTTTCCATGTTTTCAGTATTCGTGGAGCAAGAGTATGGTACTTGCTTTAATGAGGAAATGATTTCTAGCACTAGTAATTTGTGATCTTACAGTTGCAACCTTCCTTTCATGGTTGTTGACAAGTGCAATGAAATGGACTCAAGAAAATGTGTAATTAAGACTAACAAATATCCAAACTTCCCATATAGGGATGGGGCCTGACTGATATTATTAAGGATAGATAATAACGAGCTTGTATTTTAATGTAGTAATGCATTGTATTTTAATGGAACGAGTATGAAAAATATTTATGCCAATAACAACATGTGACCTGAACGGATTTGGGTAATAATTCCTTTAGACATGATTTATATCTTCACTTATATGTTTTAGATTGAATACATGTATATCATTGGTACCCAATTGGGGTATGGTAGAGGAAGAAATCTCTTCGATGAAAATATGGTTAGAATATTTTCCATGCATTCATGAAATTTGTATGTTATGTTTGAAATGACTTATGGGTTATTCTAAATGCTACAATGAAATGATTATATTATTGAATACTTATAATTCTTTAGTTCATTGAAAGTCAAAATTATAGGTAGGATGGTCTTAGATATGGAAATGATTGTAAGTCCATAATGAATATTGTGTGCTACCACATCCAATATGTAATGAACCAAATACTTAAATTATCATTACAAAAAAGAAGTACACACCATGTACAATAATATAAACGTGGAGCACAAATACAAGATAGATAAGTTACACAATAACTCTTTAAATAATAGCAGAACCTCCTCCAAATAACCAAATACATTCATACATCACAATTCCCCTCACTACAATATTGAATACAAGATATCTATATATACATATTCACACCTAGACATGAGGCCACTTTACTATTAGGCTGACCCTATTACATGTATATTTACACATTACATGTACATTTATCCCCATATATGCTCCCCCCCTAGGTCGTATAATATGCATTTAACCCTATATATCCCACCCTTAGGTCATAACATATAAGTACCCTCCTTCAAAAATATTTTTCCTCAAATCTTTGCAATTAAAGGATTCACATGTGATGAAACCAAGTAATATGAGTTTCTTATGTTTCTTATTTCTTATTTTCATTTATGATGATCTATCCATAAAAAAAATAGTTCTTTTTGGTTGTAATCCTTTGTGGCTAGTTTTTGTGATGTAGGAACATCATCGTCATCATTTAATGAGCCGCGGTGGAAGATGAATCAATGTAGAGCACATTAACTGGTTTGGATTCCAAGGAGGCACACCACTTTAAATTTTGAAACATTTGTAATTAAATATCACTCGAGATATAATGAATAGAGTCATTGTATGTACTCCAGAAAGTAGTGTTTGTCTTTAATGACCATAGATAGTACATATTTTGAGCATCAACTCATATATAAAATTGTAAATGTGTATTTATTGTCATAAGATTGGTGATATGATTGTTTTTATTGAGATGTGAAAGAACTAGAATAGTCTAGAAGGAAGGCTCGAGAATCCCCTTCATGTATAAATCAATGTAATCTATGCCAAGGAGAGGTTGTTGAAGGTTGTTGAAACTTTTGTTGGAGTTTGTTGAAAAAATACAGAAGAAGAAAATACTCTCAAATTTCTGGAGAGACTGCAAATATGTTTTATGTTCTTTGTGTAATGGAATAGACACTGAGTTATTGTATTTATGTATCTATGTGTATGAATGCTGATTTTTTAATGAATGAATTTACGATTCTGTTATAAGTTTCAATTGTTTATCTTCTGGTAGTCTTAGTGCAACGAGTGCACAATGCCAACACAAGGTGTGTGGAGGCCACCCATTTTTCGAATTTAGAATCTCAGGAGAGGTAGTGTGATTCTGCATAGATCAAGTGAAAAAAGTGTGTAGGTGACTTTTCTAAGTGCTAAGCTCATGAGAGTTAGCTCAAGGAGTGCTTTAGCCCATATATTTCTAAGGTTCTAAGCTCAAGATTTCACTTCATCAAGTGAACTAAGCTCAAGAGAGATAGTGAGTGTAGAGTTCCTTGGAGGAACTCAAGCAATGGAGAAATCCCTAGTTTGAGGAGCATGGTTGTTAAGCTCCAAAGTCCTTCATACTTCGCCACTTCAACAGTTTGGAGAAGTGAGTTGTTGTCAGAAGACCCAAAGCCTAGAATATCTGAAGCCTGGAGTTAATCTCAATCGTTATTTAGTGGATAAGCATGAGCTATAGATCTCTTAATTATTCGAGATTCAACACTTTGGGTGATTTTGGGTGACAGTTGTGTGGTGTGGAAATTCCCAAATCCTGGAGCCCCAAAGTCATCATCATCCATTGATCATGTAAAGGAAAAGTATTCTCATCCATCGTCAGATCAAAGTATTAACTTCAATGTTGGATAAGTGGAAGGATAGGGTAACACCTACTCCTTCCAATTAAATCACTTTATGACCGGATTCAGTCAGTAAATACCCTGGCACTTTTGAGAACATATTTGGTCGGAGTAAATTCACCTAGATCCCTAGAGACCAGAGTGAACATAGACCATTTATCAAAGGAGGACTGTGGACTATTGATCCCTGAACTCTTCCAGAGTTTGACGGTTCGACTATTTGAGAGAAGTTTTTTGTTGAGGTTGGAGTGGAGGAAATTCGAAGCCCCAGAGTCCCAGAGTGTTGAAATGAGCCCTTTTTCTAAGAGATTGGTCCAAAGTTGTGGTCACATGCCAGAGTCTCCAGGATAAAAGGGACCCTTGCAGATTTGAATTTTGTGGAAATTAGAAGGGAAGCCTGTGAGTGAAGTAAAAATAGGGGTTTGTGGGATCCTGAGAGCTAATTCATCTTCTACAAGAGAAGATCCTAGATCGAGAGGTCACAACACTAGCCCATGGGCTAGTGGCATTTGCACCAGGTGGTATCAGAGAATAAATAATATTTGTAAAGAGATACATTGGAAGACATGCTTCCAAGGAGACGTAGGGAGAGACATGTAGCCAATGCATCCATGGAGGAGGAAAAGAGACAACTTCGAGAAAGGATGGACACCATGGAAACAATTCAAAGGAGAGAATCAAAGACTAGTGATGTTAGTGACACTAAAAGTCAAAACCCAGAAGAGGAGGATGATGTAGGAGAAGAAGGAGCAGAGGAGCGATTGTTGAGATTTGTTGTCAAGATGGGAACTAGAGCGAATATGGAAGTCTTGATGTACGAAGGTAATTTGAATGTAGAAGAGTTTCTTTACTAGATAAGTGCATTAGAAAAATATTTTTATTATGAGGATATTGATGATGAGAAGAAAGTAAAGCATGCAGTGACTAGGTTGAAGGGGCATGCAGCTTTATGGTGGGATGAGTTGCAAGATAATATAAGGAGGAAAGGTAAGTCCAAGATTAAGAGTTGGGATAGAATGGTAGCTAATCTCAAGGATAAATTCATACCCAAGGATTATCAGCTGAATATGTTCAGAAGATTGGAGAATCTGAGACATAAAGGGTTATCAATGAAGGAATACACTGAATAATTATATAACTTGAATATAAGAGAAATAGATAAGGAAAATGATGAAGATATAGTTTCTAGGTATATTAATGGATTGAGGTATGAAATTCAATATTAAATTAGTCTAATGACATTGAGGAGTATAGAGGATGATTATCAAGTATACCTGAAGGCAGAAGAAAATTGGCAAGAAAGCAAAGTCAGAAGAATTAGGGAAAGAATCCTAACAGAGGAAAAGGAACCACAAGAGAAAATTTTCAGAAGACAAGGGAAGCGAATAGTAGTTCAGGCAACCAGATAAGTAGAGGAGGAGACTCTAGATTAAGGAGGCCTTTTCCAAAAGGTAGAGGAAGAGGAAGAGGAGGATATATTAAGTGCTATGCTTGTAGAAATACAAGACACATGTCTTGGTAATGTCCTGAAAAAAAACCGCAGGTTTTAGAGAAGCTCATGTTGTTGAGGCTCAACAGAAGATTGTAGGAAAAGAGAAAAAATCAAAAGCTGTGGAAGAAGGAATATCACCCATGATGAGGAAATTCATTGTCAAGCCAAAAAAGGAGATGCAAGAGCTAGTACATAGAATGAGTCTTTTCAAAATTCCTTGTAATCCAAAAGATAGAGTATGCAAGGTGATCATAGACAATGGGAGCAATGATAATTTGGTATCCATAGAGATGGTGTAAAAGCTAAATTTGGATACAAAAACACATCCAAGTCTGTATAGGGCGTCGTGGTTGAAAAAATGACATCAATTTATGGTAAGTAAACAATGTAAAGTTGAATTTAATATTGGTAGTTATAAGTATGAAGTTTTATGTGATGTCATATCGATGGATGTTTGTCATGTTATGTTGGGGAGGCCAAGGAAATATGACAGAATTTTCATACATGATGGGAGAAAAAATACCTATATTGTAATGTACCCCAACCTTTGAAGTCATTCATGCCAATGAAAAACTTGCATGCAGTGATATAAATTTGTAGCGTCCCCGGGGCATCCCAAGGTTAGGACATTCCACCTTACAGAAAGATTCACTTTCATTTGCAGAAAATATCATACTTAATAAATTAAAAAAAAAATCCACTTTTTATTAACATACATTTATAATGCAAATTTAAATAGACATAAACATTTTGCTACAACACAGATTTATGTGGAATTAACAGTAAAACATACATGCATCAAACATATGAAATTATTATAAATAACATACATGTACTTAAACACATCATGTGACATTAACACAATTTATAATTATCTTTTAATTTATGTCCACAAACTATGTGCAGACCTTCCATGAACCTCCCAACCTTAGACCACGTTGCTCATCACTCTCACCAGTGGGTCACCCCTAAGTTGGGACTAAACTCCACCTGGGAAAAGGGATTCCTAAGATATGATGAGACTACATGAAGTCACATAGTACATGAGGAATGATTCCCTCCCAGGATCCAACTTATGCACATAGCTCACAACCTCTCATTCCCCACATGCTTGTCCCACCTCGGGAAGTATACACCTTCATTGTTCAACAGTCCATCGACTGCTCCAATTCTCTTCCAGGGATTTAGACACAGGTCATAAAGGAATTCTTAGAGATCTCTAGTTGCTACTGGTCTCCTTCTAGGATAATTCACTTCCCCAACAATATCTCTCACCTAGAGAGAGTTTTTCACATTCCTAACAACCTGCTTCTTCAATCCATGGGCCTAAAAACCCACCTCTTCAAACCCACATGCCTGACAACCTACTTCTTTGGTCCATCTCCTAATTCAAAAGGTTAAGGGTGATGGAAGAAACAAAAATCAGGTGTGGCATAGATGATGGAAGCAACAAACAACCATTAAGGTAGGGTAAGGGCTCAAGAAAGTACATGAGTGTGAAAGTTACAAATTTCAACAATGGAGGAGTTTCAACAATGGAGAGACTGACTTAGTGCCTGAGTCCATGAGTGCATGGGAATCATTGATAGAATGGCAGAGCAAGCCCCCCAATGAACTGATTTCCCCACATAAAACTGCATGTCCCAAATCAGACACATGTCTTCATGAAGCTCCATGAGATCCACTTATCATTTGTTCCCTTTCCCATAGGAACTTAGGATAACTTCAGTTATTTCCCTAAACCTTATTCTTTAGGATATAATAATATAATATTATTCACTTAGATATAAGACCACAATCTTAGCCCTTTTCCTAGCCTCTTAGACCCCTTATGTTTCCCTACCTAGTGGAGCTTATCCCCCCATAACTCTTTCTTCATGGTTGGTCTACATGCAACAGTGTATTTATATTAATGATATGATTATTTAAATATACAAAAATAGGCTCATTGGGCTTAATCATCTAGGATCTCTGGCCTAATCATCACATAATCCTCCTAGCTTATAAAATCTTGGCTCACTAGTCTATAAACATAATTACAATTCAGTAGGGGCTTGGCCTTGGGGTATTACAATCCCCTCCCCTTATTTATGCACTGTCCTTAGTGCATCTTATTTACATAATATCAACAATATTTTCAAAATCTTCAAAAATATGCAGGTGTTCTCCCCACATAAAATCTTCATGCTCCAAAGTTGTGTCCTTAGGACCGTACAAGTTCCATTGGACCTTTACAATCTCTATGGATCTATTCTGGAGCTGCTTGATCTTCCAGTGTAGTATGCAAACTGGATGCACTTGGAAAGTGCCTACTTGCTCCACTTGAATCACATTCCAATCAATCACATGATTAACATCAGGTATATACTTCTTAAGCAATGATACATGGAATAAATTATGAATAGACATAGATGCAGGCAATGCAATCATATAAGCTATTGGTCAATCCTCTCTAGGATTTCAAACAACCCACAATATTTAGCTGCCGACTTGGAACAGTTTCCTAACTTTAGGGAACTTTTGTTGGCCTTCACTTTCAAGAATACATGATCACCCACTTTAAACACCCTGTGAATTCTACCCTTGTCAACATATATTTTCTTTCTATCTTGGGATACCTTTAAATTTTGTTTTATCTTCAAAATTTCTTCTTCAATTTCCCTAAGAAACTCTGGCCTAACCATTGCTCTATTAGTTAGGTTGTCCCATCTTATTGGTGTGTTGCACTTCTGACCATAAAGTGCCTCAAATGGGCTTATCTTCATAGATGCCTGGTACCCATTATTGTAGGAAAATTCTACCAAGTGTAGATAATCTTTCCATTTAGATGGTTTGTCCATCACGTACATTATTAGCATATCCTCTATCACTTGGTTCACCCTTTCTATTTTCCCATTAGACTCGGGATGATAAGTTGTTTTGAAGTTTAGATTTGATCCAAACCCTTTGAATAATCCTTTCCAGAACTTTGAGGTGAACTTTGGGTCTCTATCAGACACAATTGTCTTTGGTATGCCATGTAAGTGTGCTACTTCCCTCATATAAATATCAACAACATTGGTTTCCTTGTGAGTAATCTTCATTGGAATGAAATGGGAATCTTTAGTAAGCTTTTCCACCACCACCATGATAAAAACATGCTTATTGCTTGTTCTGGGAAATTTGGTGATGAAATCCATTTTCAACACTTTCCACTTCCACTAAAGAATGGGAAATGGCTGCAGAAACCCAGCTGGGTGTCTATGTTCATCCTTGACCTTTTGACATTCCAAATATTTAGAATGTACCCAATAATTCCTTTCTTCATATCTAGCCAATAGTATTGGCTCTTGACAATGAAAATAGTTTTCTAATATCCTAGGTGTCCAGAATAAGTGATGCAGGACCCCTACCTCAATAGGTTCTGCACGACCTCTCAGTCTAAGGATCATTCTTAATATCCCCCTTTGAGTCTGAATGACTTTCAAATCCCCCCAGGAATCTTCAAACACACATGTGTTTATCCACAGGTCCTTATTAGGTGTTACGCCCATGCGGATAAGCACTAAGTACCAACTCTCACCCACATGACCAACTGTCGTGACCACACTCTTCTCCCGAAAGGTATATCAGGTTTCACAACTTCACATTCCCTGATGTGGGTTACCTTGGCTCCTTTAATCCCTGAAACCCCTGAAAAGGCTAACGGGTCTCTGGATCCTCCCTTTTGAATTTTCCTTGATGTGACCCCAACTCTATCCTAGGCCAAATATTTCGTCACTTCTAGATTTCATGTATCGATGATTTGAAATTTGGTAACTCCTTTCACCGGCGGTTGAAATCATGATAACGCCTTGCCACGAATCAATGGTTTTGGGCTCCCCATGATTTGACGATCCATTCTATCGGGGCTTCATGGATTGGGAGTTCATGACTCTCGACTCTGAGTCATAATATCCTCCACACCCCAAATTATGAAACGGTGAATTCAAGCGCGAGATTAATGAATCTCGTTGATTTGGATCCAACGACCACTATTACTCTTGAGATTATGAGTATTGAGAGATACTCAGTCTTAATCTTCCCACTGATCTATAGGATCCAACGGTCCATGAAACTTCAGTGATTCTCCCCCTGAGAGATTCAATTGTTCGCTCAGGCTTCTCAAAGACCTCTGGCCAAACATCTTGGCATTTTTTCCCTTGTAACTTTGGCTTCCTCGAGGTTGCTTCATACCTCATCCTTACTTTGAAAATCCTTCCAAATATCTATTCTTCCTGAGATTTGGTCCACTGCAAACTCAAGGATTTCTAAAGAATTCTTGCACGCAATCCTTGTGGCATTCACAATAACCATTGTCTATTCACACTTCTAACTCTGTGTGCTCCTCGCAACAACAATTCTTCAACCTTTCTCCCTGGTGGGTAAATTCTAAGACTTCAATTAACCTGCGCACACCTTGCATGGATCTTGTGCTACACCTTCACTTCTATTAGTATGAGAACAATAGTATCCTTCCCGATATTTTTTGAGGTAAGACTCAAAACCTTGTCAACACACTCCTTGTGAACCTTCACTGCACTCCTTGCAGCATTCTCAGGAAGAGAAACAATTGAAAATCATACTTCTCCTCTCACAGACTTCATACATTCATCATGAAATCAAAAGCATATACACACATAACATTGGAAACACATGCATAACAGAGAATATAAACAGACTGTAAACATACCATTCAAAGATATAAATAGAATGCATAAAAACACCATGAAATTGGATCAAAGATTCTTTATATTAATCCAAGTGCATCTGTACATGGGTTCAATAGCAACAACTATCCTCTTATAGGATTCCTACAGTATCTGTTCTTCTTCTCTCCTATTCTCTTTCTCTACAACTTCAATTGAGAATAATTCCTCCATACAATACCTACGAGGGAGATTTATATATTTTTCCCTCCTACATCTCTAAGCTATCTAATCTAGATTTAAAAGATACAACTACTTTACATTTAATACAATAAATGCCTTCATATCTGATAGATGAGAGCAACGCTCAAGATCTGTTTCCAATCACAAAACATAAATGCAAATACATCCCCCTATCTATTACATTAATGTTCCTTTATTTGAATTCCAAATTTCTTCAAAGTACGTGCTGGTGCGATTCCAACTATCCTCCACTTTTATGCTTGCTTTGTTGGCTTACTTACAATGTTACTGCATCATACTCCCTTGGATGGAAAATTCGTGAAATCCTATTCATGAGCTCTTCCACCGTCTGTCCATGTTTCTGGATCTCTGCTTCACTTTCCCAACTTGCATCCTCAATCGGGTATCCTTTCCATTTTATAAAATACTCAAAATATTCCTTTCTTCAGGTCTTCTTCCCAACTCTCTAGTCAATTATCTTTTCTATCTGTGGCTTTTTAGCTATAGGTAGTTGTTTAACCCATTGAATTTTTTTTTGGCTCTCCTCTCCCACTTCATATGGTTTGTAAGGATACATATCTTCTATGTTGAATATGGGCAATATCCCTACCCCATATGGTAGTTCTATTTCATAAGCATTGGCCTCAAATTTCCTCAAAATATTACACGACCCTATCTTCTTCATCTTCAGCTTATTATACGTTCCCCTTAGGAATCTTTCTTTCCTCAGGTGAGATAAGACCAAATATCCCACTTCAAACTGAAGTTCTCTCCCGTGCTGATCTGCTCTGCGCTTATATTTCTAGTTGGAATTCTTTAACCGCTCCTTAATCTTACTTTGGAGTTCTTGCCTCTCTACTACAAAATCCTCTACTCCAGCACTTCTAAATTCACTCTGCCCTAAGTCTCTTAATTCAGATACTCCTCTCAGTTGCATTCCATACATTATGTAGAATGGGATTTTTCCTGTGCTTTTGTTAGGTGAGTTGTTATATGCAAATTCTTCTTGCGACAGAATTTGATCCCACTGACTGTGATGTTCAACTACTAAACTCTTCAATAAATATCCTAGACTTCGGTTCACTACCTTGGTCTGTCCATCCATCTGAGGGTGATATGTTGAGCTAAAATACAATTCTGTTCCCATCTTCTTCCATAGTGTCCTCCAGAAATGACCAACAAATTTGGTATCCCTGTCTGAAACAATACTCGAAGGGTAAGTCGTGAAGTCTAACAACTTCTTTGAAAAACTGGTTTGTAATGTGAGTTTCATGACTAGTTTTCTGACATGGAATGCAATGATACATTTTAGAAAATCTATTGATTAACACGAATATGGAGTCAAAACCCCTCTGTGTCCTCGGCAATCCTAACACAAAATCCATTCTTACTACATCCCATGACCTCTCTGGTACTGGCAATGGTTGATATAATCTTGTATTTTGTCTCTTTCCCTTCACATGCTGAAAAATTCTACATTTGTTGACAAACTTCTTGACATCTGTCCTCATCCCTGACCAATAATATAAATTGTTCAGTTGGGAAAATGTTTTTTCATGGCCGAAACATCCAGCCAATCCCCCACTATGCTTTTCCTTCAGAAGATTATCTCTCCTGGAACGCTTCGGAATACATAACTCATTTCCCTTGAATAACAGTCCATCCTGAATCAAATAATCGATCCATTGGCTTCTATGTCTAAGAACTGAATTCCCACATGCTTCATAAGCATCTTTAAAATTTGGATCATCTTTGTACATATCCTTAAGGCTATCAAAACCTAAGGTCTTCACATGAAACTCCTACAGAATCAAACATTTCCTACTCAATGCATCAACAACCTTGTTAGCAGTTCCAAAAATGTGCTTTATAGCAAAAGTAAAATTCTGCATATATTCAACCCATTTCACATGTTTTTGGTTTAATTTCTTCTGTTGAGTTATGAATTGTAAAGCATGATTATCTCTATACAAGACAAACTCTTTCGGAATCAAGTAGTGCCTCCATTTCTTCAGTGCTTGTATGACTGCATAAAATTCTTTATCATACGTGGAATATTTCACTTTGGCATCGTTCAACTTCTCCTTGAAGTATGCAATCGGTCTATTGTCTTGACTCAAGACTGCTCCAATCGCAAATCCACTTACGTCACATCTGACTTGGAATGTCTTACTGAAGTCTGGAAAAACCATAATTGGTTGTTCAATTATCTTTTCCTTTATCAACTTAAAAATTTTCTCTGCTTCCTCTGTCCAACGAAAATATTTGTGTCTTTTCTTGACGGTGTCCATCATTGGCACACATATCCCACTAAAATTTCTGATGAACTTCCTATAAAAAATAGTCAATCCATGGAAGCTTCGAACTTCAAAAATACTCTTTGGTGATGGCCAATCTTTGATTGATTTTACCTTCTCAGAATCCATTTTCAACTCATTTGAAGAGATCACAAACCCCAAATAAATGAGCTCTTCCTTCATGAAGGATGACTTCTTCAAGTTTATCAACAACTTCTCTTGCTGCAACCTCCGCATTAGTAGAGTTAAATGTCTCAAGTTTTCTTCCTCAGTCTTACTGAAGATCAATATATCATCAAGATACACAATTACAAACTTACCAATGAAATCCTTCAAGACTTCATTCATCTATCTCATGAAAGTACTTGGTGCATTCGTCAAACCAAACGACATGACAAGAAATTCATACAATCCTTCATTCATCTTGAATGTTGTCTTCCATTCATCACCTTCTCTCATTCGAATCTAATGATATCCGCTTTTCAAATAATTTTTTGAAAAAAAAATTTCTCCACTTAAGCAATCCATCAAGTCATGCATCTTGGGTAAAGGAAATCTGTACCTGACGGTGATTTTATTTATAGCCTGCGAATCTATACACATTCTCCATCCACCATCCTTTTTTGGACTTAGCACTGTTGGAACAATGAATGGACTCAATCTTTCTCACACCAACCTTTTTTCCACTAAATCCTAGACTTGCTTCTTGACCTCCTCATTCTCCTGCGGTGTCAATTTGTATGCTGCTTTGTTTGGTAAACTTGATCCTAGTATAAGGTCAATGTGATTTCTTATACTCTTGATGGGCAGCAACGAACAAGGTAAATCATCCACCACGATATCAGCAAAATTCTCCAACAGTTCCTGAATTTCTCTGGTAGATCATCTATCTTGGTACTTGTCAAAATGACTCTGAGTTTTCTCACTACAACAAAATGCATGTCTTCTTCTTTCTTGACTTCATCAAGAATCTCCTTCCCACTCATGAGAAGTATAGTATTGCCTGTTTCTTCTTTCACCTTCTTATCTTCAATTGGTAGCAACATATGTGTCCTACCATTCTTCTCTAAGGTGTACATGTTATTTCTTCCATCATGAACAACATTCCTGTCATACTGCCATGGTCTCCCCAACAAAATATGATAGACATCCATGGGTATAACATCACATAATATTTCATCTCTGTAACCCCCTATCTTGAATTCAACTAAACATTGTTTAGTGACTGTTACCTGATGTCCCTTTTGCAACCACGAGACTTTGTATGGGCTTAGATGTGCAACTGTTTCCAATTCCAGCTTCTCCACCATTTCTTTGGATACTAGATTATCTGTACTTCCACTGTCCACTATCACTTTTCATACCCTGTCCTTGGTCTTGCAGGTAGTTCTAAACAAACTGTTTCTTTGGAGTGGATTCTTTATCTCCTCTGTTTTTAAGAGAATTTTCCTCATCATTAAGGATATTCCTCCTTCTGCATCTTCTACCTCAACATTTCACCTTTGCACTTATTAAATGTGAGCTTTTCCTACTCCATCTCTTTTTCTATCAAGACATTCACAAGACTTATGTCTAGTCTTTCCATAGACAAAACACTTTATCTCACCTCCTCTGCCTCTTCCTCTTCCTTTGGCTTGAGGAAAAGTGTTTCCATCGGCATATTGTCTTCCCTGTGAACTTCCTCCTCTTTCAGGGTGAGTATGAGGTTTCTTCTCCTCATTCTTGGGCTTCTACACTTTGTCTTGGGCAACTGCCTTGCCTCTGCTCTGACTCCTGCCTCTACGTCTTTGACTTTTCCTTCAAGATAGCTTTTCTTCAGCCTTCAGAGAAACCTGATAAGCATATTCCACATTTCTAATCGTCACCATGCTCATCTCATGTTGAATGTCATATCTCAGACCATTCACGTATCTGGCGACATTTTCATCATCACTCTCACAATGACCTGCTTTGATGTTAAGTCAATAAAATTCCTTAGTGTATTCTTTCACTATCATTCCTTTCTGTCTCAAATTTTGCATTCTTCGAAACAGATTAATTTGGTAGTCCCTGGGTATAAACTTGGCTTTCATCTTGGTGACCATTCTATCCCAAATTTTGATTCTTTTCTTGCCTTTGCAACACCTGTCAGCTTGTAGTTCATCCCACCATAGTGTTGCATGCCCTTTCAGTCTAGTGATGACATGTTTGACTTTCTTATCCTCCTCGACATCCTCATAGTCAAAGTATTTGTCGAGAGATCTAAACCAATCTAGCAGCTCCTCAATGTCTAGGTTTCCTTCGTACATAGGAATGTCCATCTTTTCCCTAACACCTATTATTGCAACAGCTCTGAATAAACGTTCTTCTGCAACATCTTCAACTGTAATTTGTTCTTCAACTCCGACCTCATTTTTCTTTCGGCTTCACTGACATCTCCAACATCAACTGTCTGTCTCTATGTTGTCTCCATAGCATCTAATCGAGCACGAAATTCTCTCATTTCCCTTTCCACAGATGGATCGGGCATTGGTCTATATTGACGTCTTCTGGGCGGCATTGTTTCAAATTTGTTCCACATAGAATTCGAATCACAACTTGCCTTCTGTCTTATCCTACTTACAGGAAACAATAATTTCAAGATAGGGCTCTAATACCATGCTGACACAGGACCCCTACCTCAGCAGGTTTTGCACGACCTCGTGGTCTAAGGATCATTCTTAATCTCCCCCTTTGAGTCTGATTGACTCTTCAATTCCCCGCAGGAATCTTCAAACACACACGTGTTTATCCACATGTCCTTCTTAGGTGTTATGACCATGAGGATAAGAACTAAGCACCAACTCTCACTCATGTGACCAATTGTCATGACCACATTCTTCTCCCGAAAGGTATATCGGGTTTCGTAGCTTCACGATCCCTGATGTGGGTTCTCCTAGATCCTTTAATCCCTGAAACCCCCGAAAAGGATAACGGGTCTCTGGCTCCTCCCTTTTGAATTTTCCTTGATGTGACCCCAACTCTATCCCAGGACAAATCTTTTGGAACTTTGGGATTTTGCGTATCGGTGATTTGAAATGTGGTAACTCCTTTCGTTGGTGGTTGAAATTGTGATAATGCCTCACCACGAATCAATAGTTCTGGGCTCCTCATGATCTGATGACCCTGATTCTATCGAGACTTCGTGAATTGGGAGTTCACGACTCTCGACTCCGAGTCATAATATCCTCCATGCCCTGAATTCTGAAACGATGAATTCAAGCACGATATCAATGAATCTTGTTGATATGGATCCAATGACCACTATTACTCCTGAGCTTATGAGTACTGAGAGATACTCAGTCTTAATATTCCCACTGATCTATAGGATCCAATGGTCCACGGAACTTTGGTTATTCTCCCCCTGAGAACTTTAACTGTCTATTCAGGCTTCTCAAAGACCTCTAGACAAACGTCTTGGTGTCTTTTCCCTTCTAACTTTGGCTTCCTCGAGGTAGCTTCAGACCTTTTCCTTCCTTCAAAAATCCTTCCAAATATCTATCCTTCCTGATCTTTGGTCCACTGCAAACTCAAGGATTTCTAAAGGATTCTTGCATGCACTCCTTGCGGCATTCACAATAACCACTGGCTATTCACGCTTCTAACTCTGTGCGCTCCTTGCAGCAATAGTTCTTCAACCTTTCTCCCTGGTGGGTAAAGTCTAAGACTTCAATCAGCCTGTGCACACCTTGCACGGATATTGTGCTACACCTGCACTTCTATTGGTATGAGAACAATGGTATTCTTCCTGAGCTTTTCTGAGATAAGACTCAAAACCTCTTCAACGCACTCCTTGCGGACCTTCACTGCACTCCTTGTAGCATTCTCAGGAAGAGAAATAATTGAAACTCATACTTATCCTCTCACAGACTTGATACATTCATCATGAAATCAAAAGCATAAACACACATAGCATTGGAAACACATGCATAACAAAGAATATAAACAGACTATAAACATACCATTCAAAGATATAAATGGAATGCATAAAAACACCATGAAATTGGATCAAAGATTCTTTATATTAACCAAGTGCATCTGTACATGGGTTCAATAGAAACAACTATATTCTTATAGGATTTGTATAGTCTCTGTTCTTCTGCTCTCCTATTCTCTTTCTCTACAACTTCAATTGAGAATAATTCCTCCATACAATACCTACGAGGGAGCTTTCTAGATTTTTCCCTCCTACAACTCTAAGCTATCTAATCTGGAATTAAAAGCTACAACTACTTTACATTTAATACAATAAATGCATTCATATCTGATACATGAGAGCAACGCTCAAGATCTTTTTACAATCACAAAACATAAATGCAAATACACCCCCCTATCTATTACATTAATGTTCCTTTATTTGAATTCAAAATTTCTTCAAAATACGTGCTGGTGCAATTCCAGCTATCCTCCGCTTTTGCGCTTTCTTTGTTGTCTTACTTATGATGCTCCTAAATAAATAATGTACATCATGCATCTCTTTCAATATCATACTCCTCAATTCATGAGAATTGGGCACACAAATTTTGTTCGTGTACAAGAGAATTTCATCATTTCCCAATTTATAATCTTCAACCTTCTATTGCATTTTACCTTGTTGTAATTTTTGTTAGAAAAATAGGATTGTAGAGAAATAAAATAAAACAAATGTGTAAATAAAATATATAATATACACAATAAAATAGGGACACAAATATATGTGGTTCACCCAGTGTGGGCTACGTCCACCAGAGAAATTTCCAGGTCCTTTTTTAATTATTATCTAGCAAATGAAGGGATACAACCTACAACACACCTATTGTAACTTCCTCCTCTTTCTTTCACAGTCTCCTCACTCAAAATACAATATTCACATTGATACATAGCTGCAATGCATTTCCCTCATAAAAGAGGGTTTCCTTCTAGGGAAAAAAACCCTAACATAAATTCTATCGTCAAATCTATGACCTTATAATGAACGGTCCATATTTACTATAAATTACAATACACATTTACAAGGCAATTTTTCCTTTGGGGGATTTTCCCCCCAACCCCCATGCACTCCTCCATGTGGAGGAGTGTACATTCTTTTGGGGTGTAAAGTCTTCATGGGGTATAAACATGGCTGAAAACAAAGACCTCTGAATCAGGAAGATAATCAGACTCCACAACCAACAATCTCCCACTTGGAGACTGATCTCAACAAATCCACCGATGTTGTATCTATTGGACTATGATCCTTCTTAGAACTGGAAAATTTCTCATATTCATCTTCATGCTTGAAGACCAACTGAAATTGAGTAGGAACTCACTTTCTCCATGGTTACTCCCTTAGTTAACATGTTTGTAGGATTATGGCTAGTGTATATCTTTTCAAACTTCAAATGTCCATCTTCCAAGATAGATCATATGAAATGGTACTTGAGTTGTATATGTTTTGTGTTCGAATGGAAAGATGAGTTCTTTGCAAGATGAATGGAACTCTCACTATCACAGTACAACATGTTATTATCCTGCTTCTTTCACAATTCCTCCATAAACCTCTATAACCAAATCATTTCTTTACTAGCCTCTATAGAAAAAACATACTCGTCTTCTGTTGTTGAAAGTGAAACAACTATTTGCAGTTTCAAAATCCAACTTACTGTTGTTCCACCTATAGTAAAAAAATACCCTGTGGTGCTCCTCCTGCTCTCTTTATCACCTGCTATATATGAATCAACATATCCCTGTAGAATATTGTATGAACCTCCAAAACATAACACTTGAGTAGCAGTACCTCTCAAATACTTGAGAATACACTTTACTTCCTCCCAATGTTCTTTACCTAGATTTTTCATATACCTACTCACAACTCCCACTGCGTGTGCAATATCTGGTCTTGTGCAAACCATTGCATACATCAAACTACCAACTACTGATGAATAAGGGACCCTAGACATGTATTCAATATCCTCTTATGTCTTGGGACAAATTTCCTTAGTTAATTTGAAATGGATGGAGAAAGGTGTACTAAATGGATTTTCATTATTCATTCTAAACCTCTCCAACACCTTCTCTATGTACTCACCCTAAGACAATGTCAATTTGCGATTTTTTCTGTCTCTTGTTATTCTCATACCAAGGATTTTAATTGCAGAACCTAAATCCTTCATCGTAAATGAATTATCTAATTTCTTCTTGAGAACATTTATATCCTGCATATTACACCCTACAACAAGCATGCCATCTACATACAATAGCAAGATAATAGAACTTCCATTTTCTAGCCTTTTAAAATAAACACATTGATCAAAATGATATCTACTATAACCTTGTTATGTAATAAACCTGACAAACTTAAAATACCATTGCCTTGGAGCTTGATTTAGGCCATACAAGCTCTTCTTCAACCTGCATACCAAATTTGCCTTCCCTTTGACCTCATACCCCTGTGGCTGCTGCATATAA